>AWOL01S0184107.1:0-14655 GCA_000715115.1 Nicotiana otophora | reverse complement strand
ACAGAAACCCTAACCGCCTCTCAAAAAACCTCTCCAAATCTGCCTAAACCATGGATTTTTCCATGATTCTTGTACATTTTGTGTATTATATCGCCATCTCCTACGATTCTATGTTACCGCCTAGTACTTGCCTAAACATGGCAAGTACTACATCTTAGATTTAGACCATTCCGCTTTGACCATTTGAATCTGGACATGTATCCCGTCCATATACTTCACGACCATGGCTATAAATGTCCGATTAGCCGATACTTCGGCCAATCTTCGACTTCTGTCAACTAGGGTTTGAATTCCCCTTTGTTTCTTACCGATTCTTAACTGATACTTTTCCTTTTCTGTGTTTGACTACCTTTTTTTCCTTATGTTTCCCTATTTTCTAATTTCTTCTTTGCCTTAAATTTGACTCTAAATAATTTTTGATATTTTTGGTATTATTTGTGTGTTTCCCTGTTAATTTACTGAACCCCTTTGATTTATGCCCTAAAATCGTTTCTAATTGATTCCGGAATATTTTCTTTCTCTCTTATTTGCGTCCAAATAATTTGTTTTCCATGTTTATGTGTTCGATTTCCACTATAAAAACCCATCCCCTTCCCCTTTCTGGACAGAACTTTAATCGCTATTCTCTTACTAAAAACTGAAGTTTTCTACTCTATACTTGTTTACTATTCTATTATGTTTGGCTCTTGGCCGGCTGAAAGCCAAGGCCAATGGACTTCTACTTTTTCTGACCTCTCTTGGGTGTGAGCACTGTCTGGGTTCTTGAAACCCTTGGAACTTAACACATTCAGGACTCTGGGTCCTTACTGCAATCCTTTTCTTATTTATTGAACAATAACTGGTTAGTTTCTAAACCCGTGCAATATTTATTTCATATGTTAACATGTTCTTTGAAACTGCATGACTTAATGTATTCCCTTGACTCTCTTTATATGTGATTCTGCCTATAATTGCTAGCCTAATAATGTCTTTGCACCTAACTTGGTTAATTTAGACACAATAAAGCGTGTTTAGTTTGGTGTTGTTGATAATTCGAATGTTATGCCTTGATTATATGGTTTAATCCATGTTCTCTGCCTAATTCTGAACTTCTAGTAATTAATTGATGTTATTAGCATGCCTTAACTTGTTTAAGACCTTTACTCTAAGTGTAGTATGCTCCTATGACTATGGTTGCCACTCTATGTGTTCTTGCCATGTCCAATTCTGCACCTCTAACAACTTGTTATCCTTTAAACTAATCCTCCTTGACTAATACCCTCTATGATATCTAATCATGTTTGTATTATACTATGTAATCCTGAGCCCTTTAAGTTCTACACTGGTTGCATTACTTGGTTTTACTAGTCTAATGCCCTTGCCTTTTGACTTTGCAATCCCAGGCTCTTTGTTTCTTATCATATGACACCCTGCCCAATGTGTTATTTTGCTTCTTGAGTTCATTATGTGATTATCTTATAGTGTTTGCAAATGCTTTTCCAAACCTATTAATATTTTTCGTTGATTGTTTCTTGTTATGAATCTAATTCTGCTCCGGCTGAAAGCCAAAGCCCCCCTCCCCTAAATCTTCTCTATCAACCTCCCTAGTGTGAGCATTGCTCAGGGTCCATTTTGAGACCCTTGTGAAATCTGACACACTAGGGTCTAAGGTTCTTTAGGCCACTTTGTCCTAATTGTTCAACTCTTCCCCTCCTTTTTTCACCTACTGAATAAACCAATTGGTTTGTGTAAATGGATGTTGATCAGCTTTGGCTACTGGTTTTTGGCTATTTTGTGTAAATGAAGATTGATTTTATGGGTTTGAATGGCTATGACTTCTGGGCTGTGGTGAAGCCTGTTGGATATGTAATTGAAGGCCTGGCTAGGCTGAGTATACTTTGGGCCTGTCTTAGGCCCACTATAGTTATTTTGTAACTTTATAATTTATTTCATTCATTGGGCCTGTAATAATGTTGTAATAACAATTGGGGTGTTAGTAAAATTGGAAAAATGGGTCTATTATAATGTTTGCATGGAACGGGTAGAAATCCTGCCTATATGTGTTTAATTTGCTCAAACATGTTCTGCTACCATGTGTTGTTAGATATCCTGCCTATAGGTGTTAATTGCTCAAACATATTCTGCTTCTATGTGTCGTTAGATAACCTGCCTATAGGACCTGAGTGCTTAATTCATCTAACATATTCTGCCTTTATATGTTTTGTTAGGAAATAAAATGACAAATCTCCCAAATTGCATAATTGCAGCATATTCATTAGATACCAATATTCATCTAGAAATCATGCCTATAGGACTTTGATTGGTTAATTCGTTGTCATTATTATAATTGCTCACTTAGGAGGTGCCTGTAGGAGTTAAGTATAAAAATCAGTTTCAATCGCTAATCGTTAGAAATCCTGCCTATACGGTAATACCACTCGCCTTAATATGTTAATATTGAACTTTCAAACACTGTTGCATTGCTTAACTGTGCCGCTATTAGAAAGCATACCTATAGGATCAAACTGGGTAATTCTGAGTATTTTCAATAGTTATCACCGCCAACTACTGCGCAAGTCACCTAGAAATCATGTCTATAGGTTTAACCACTTGTAATATATAATTTCAACAATCACCTCGCAATACTAGATTCCCTAAAATGTATAGTTGTTCAGAAATCACGTCTATAAAGGTAGCATCTTGCATCTGAAACTACCTGCATGTTCGAATCCCAAGGTCACATAGAAACTATGTCTATAGGGCCTAATGGCTTTAATTTGCCTCAATCCTGAAATTGTCTAACGTTTAATGTGAAAATTTGTTCGCGTGCATTTGTTGTCCAAGTGTGGAGGCTAACTTGAGCCCTTAATTACTTTTACATGAAGTCCAACTTGTTTTATATTTCGCCTAGTTTTATCATTTCTGAGCAGCCTAAGCTAAGTCTAGAAACCATCCAAAATAGAGGTCCAAACGCCTCCTGGACCATAGACATAGGACAGGTAGTGCACGCATAGGGCACGGATTAGAATCAACTAGTGCGCTTTAGGTAAAAACTTAAAGATAGTAATCAGGTAGCAGGAGATGATAGCCTATACCCGCTGAATAATACGAGTAACACACCACCTCGAGGGAGTTACAAAGTATTATTTATATTGCATGGGGTGATCCTTTAGGCTAAAAAACTTAGAACCCCCCATCTTGTCTTTAAACCAATTATTTGTGTTTAATCAAGGACGTTCTAATAATGATTTTGTTTCAAACTTCTTGTTTTTCTCTTTGACTATTTGACTAATTCATATAATTTAAGTTTGGTCGGGACCCACAGTTGTGGACCTAGAAGAGTGCCTAACACCTTCTCTTCGAAGTAATTTGAGCCCTTACCCGATCTTTGGTGACGCAAACTGGTTAAACCAGAGTTATTTGCAAATAGGTGCCCTAACGCACCTCAAACCCGTTAGGTGGCGACTCTCTCTTTTAACACCTTCCTTTAAAAGAGTTGTCACGTGTTGAAACCCGATATCGCGAGAAAGAGGGATGCGACAATGGCAATAAATGATTTAATAAATACTAACAATTATCCAAATTATTATACAATTTGCCCAAGACTTTAACTCAATGAATGTTGCACATATAAACCCGAGTACATACTCGTCACCTCGCGTACACGGCTTTTTAAATTTCACAAATAGCATATAAGACTCGATGCCTAAGGGGTAATTCCCCCACTCGAGGTTAAGCAACACGCTTACCTCGATTTGCAACCACATTCAAGATTCCAATAAATATTTGCCTCGCGAATTCATGTCCGAACGCTTCCAATCTAGTCACAAACAATTCAATATACTCAATGCGAATTGTAGGAATTAATTCCATATGAAATTACTAATATTTCGTATTAAAATCCGAAATTTATTTTAAAAATCGACAGTGGGACCCACGTTTCGAATCCCGAAAAAACTCACAAAATATGAACACCCGTTCCGATACGAGTTCAACCGTACAAAAATTATCGAATTCCGACATTGGATTGCCCTTCAAATCTTCAATTAAAATGTTTGAAGATTTCTACCATTTTCAACCCAATCTTTACCCATTTGAACTCAACAATCTTCCCATAAACCTTATTGGTACAAGCATGTATAACTAATACTCTCACATCCAACAATCATCTTACTAATTACCTATTTCTAGTTGGATTTCGAAATTGAAGAATTGGGGAAAGAAATTCTTACCTCTTTGAAGCCTTAGCAATCCTTTGATGCGATTTCAAGGTTTGATTCAAGGAATAGTAGTGAAATATTTAGTTCTCCCCTTTCCTCTCTCTAGAATCGCTCTCCATTCTCTCTAAAATACCAGAAATGGCCCCAAAAAATAAACCCCAATCGAGTTAAATGAAATGGGGTTCGGGTCATAAAAACCCGTTTTTGTACAGACGCGGCACGTGAGGCGCCGCGGGGTGCGGGGCGGCTGTGCAAAAAGTGTCTGGAAATGAAATTTTGGAGCGTTCTGGAATTTTCCACAGGCACGGAGCGCCGGGCGGCGCAGTAGTACCAATTCTGCCAGCGTTTGGTAATTTGGTCATAACTTATTGTAGGTGTGTCCAAATGACAAACGGTTTGAAGCGTTAGAAACTACACTCAAAGATATTTCATTTGATAGGTTTTCCATCACATATATATATAGATATAGATATAGATATAGATACTCTTGCCCAAAGTTTGGTCTTGTGCGTACTCATTTGGAACTTTAGTCTATTATGAAATTTTCCAACTTGGCTTAGACTTAGGACTTTCTTTAGACCCCATATCACTTATAATATGCCTCGTACACTTATTATCATATCCAATAGGTATCCATCATATTGTTAGTCCTCGTCCGCAAACAAAATAATATAATTAGAACACATCAACTTTCTACTTTAGCCAAAATGCGTTGAATTGTTCTACGGGCTTCCAACTCTAATTCCAGGCATACGCCTAAGTCCAAAATCACCATATGAAGCTATTGGAACCATCAAAGTTCCATTACGGGGTCGCTTGCACAAAAGTCAAACTTCGGTTAACTCTTTTCATTTAAGCTTCCAAAACAAGAATATATTGTTCTTTCAATTAAATCTTGAATCATCCGAAAACCAAACTCGACCGCGCACGCAAGTCATAATAAACATTACAAATCTTCTCGAGGTCTTAAGCCATTGAACAGGACACTAACTCTTAAAACGACAAGTCGGGTTGTTACACAATAATGTGGATGAGATGACTTGGGAAGCTAAAAAAGACATGAAGTCGAGGTATCCTCACATTTTTCTGCTTCCAGAGGAGGATCAGACTGAGATATCACAACATTTAGGTGCGTATATGGATTCTTATGTTAGTTATTATCATTGGTCGTGTGAGGCCATTGACGTTATTGATGATTGTGGCCCTATGTGGCATTGTATTATTGGGTTTACTACGTGAAAGGTTGGTAGTAGTACTGTTGCAGAGGAGACTCTGCCAAAAGTTTTATAGACTGGGAGTTTAACATTCGAGGACTAAGGGAGGAGCGAGGACAACAACAACAACAACAACAACCCAGTATAATCCCACGAGTGGGGTCTGGGGAGGGTAGTGTGTACGCAGACCTTACCCCTACCCTGGGGGTAGAGAGGCTGTTTCCAAATGACCCTCGACATCCTTCCCTCCAAGAACTCCCCACCTTGCTCTTGGGGTGACTCGAACTCNCCACTAGTGGGGTCTGGGGAGGGTAGTGTGTACGCAGACCTTACCCCTACCCTGGGGGTAGAGAGGCTGTTTCCAAATGACCCTCGACATCCTTCCCTCCAAGAACTCCCCACCTTGCTCTTGGGGTGACTCGAACTCACAACCTCTTGGTTGGAAGTGGAGGGTGCTTACCATCAGAGCAACCCACCTTATCAAAGGGAGGAGCGAGGAGTGACCTATAATATTAAGGAGTTAGAACTCTCATTGCTCTGATGCCCTAGGGAGGAAACCGCGGTTAGTATGTGATATTTTGGGGAAGTTAGTATAGTGGAATAGAAAATTAAGAATCCAGTTATTAAGTTTACACCATAAGGTGCCAGTGTCTAGAAGATTGATTAACAGACACTTAGGTGACGAATGGATTAGGAATTACATTTAAGGAGGGACGGTGTCCTAACCCCGTGAGAGCCGATAGTTGTTCCATTGGAGTATAGCCCAGAAAGGTACACTCATTTAGAATTGTTGAGCATTTCATGCAGGTCTTGCAAGTTTAAACATTCAAGGACGAATGTTTCTAGGGGGGAGGATGTTACATTCTGCGTTTTCGTACGTTAAAGTTTCGTCGTAAGTTAATCGACGTAAGCTAGGGAATGAGATTAATTTTAGAGTTATAAGTATTTATTCTATTTATAACAGGTGATAAGTAAGTGATGTGAAGGTTAGAGGGTAAACAAATCAAAGAAAATGAGTTTCATTGAAATTTGACAATTTGGGATAAAATAGGGTCCAAGCCATAATACCCTGTATTTATATGCTAGTTCCACACAAGGTACCACATGACCACGATAGTAAGGTATATAAAGTATGTTAAAAGCGATTAGGATTTTAAGTAAATTAAGATATGACCTAATTTTATGGGTAATGGGTTAATTATTGGTTTTTAGTGGAAGATTAACAAACTAATTAGAAATTTGTGGATAAGCAATTAGTGGAAACACTATCCCCACATGGCAGCAAGTGGAATTATGGATCAAACCTAATAGTGACTCTTTGGTATATGGAGCTAGGTGGCATATTTAAAGGATTCTTTAGCAAAGTAATCCACATAAAGTGGGGGCCACAACCCACTATGAAAAAGAACTTTCCTACATCATTTAAGTGTGATGTTTATATTTGCAAAGTAATGGATGGAAAGCCACAAAATAATTCATCGACCCACAAAAATGCTATAAGCAGCGTGACTTAAAATTCTAAGGGAGCACGGTATAACTTTTCTCAAGGAAATCATACAGATTTTTCCCTACTTCGATCTCGCCGTTACGTGTCTTGTCGCGATTGACTTGTGTTAGAGGGATTGTCAAGAGAATCGGCTCAGGTATGTTAAGGCTATCCCTTCTTTCTTTTTGCCATGATCCCTACGATACAAATGAAACGAGCAAACGCACAACTTTTATAAATGCCTCTATTCATAGAAGCACTAGGGGTGCCTATGTTTTTTATTCCCCATGTGTCCTATTATTATATTATCTGTTCATGGGTTTTAGAAAAACACATAAGTTGATAAAGTTATTTCGCGATATTACCCGAAGGCATATTGATCGTATAACATCCCGAGAGATCTTATTGACTTACTTCATTATGCATTGCATTCATTTATACATGTCTATTGACCCATGACTAGATGGCGTTATATACGCGTATATATATGTAAATGGGGTATGGGAAAAGGTTACAGTGTTATATACACACCACTACCTGATCCGTTGGTATACGTTGATGATTTCGCCCACCGAGGGCAAGATGATACGATAGGATGCCCTTAGAGGCTTGATGACGTTATGTACGCACATACCTATGTATGATATGACATTTATACGCACATGCATGACATTATAAATGTTTCAGGATTTACAAAGCTATGTAGACTTACAGGTGGATTCCTTTACACCGTCGTTCTTTTATGTCTTTTATGCACTGATTTTCATACCTTACATACTCGGTACATTATTCGTACTGACGCCCTATTTCCTGAGGCCTACGTTTCATGCCCGCAGGTGCAGGTAGACAGACTGACGGTCCCCCTTCTTTGGATCCTAGATCAGCAAGAGTTGGTGTGCTCCACTTGATCCGGATCTGCTATTGATTTTGGTACGCTATTGTTGTATGTAGTTATGGGTACGACGGGGCCCAGTACCGTCCTTTATACAGTTGTACATCCTATTAAAAGTTTGTAGACAGTCACGTATAGTTGGATAGTATGTGGCCTTGTCGGCTTCTAGTTTTGGATATATAGTTGTCTATTGCAGCCTTGTCGGCTCGCCCTACCGTATTCCGCAAGTATATGTATATATGTCTTTTGGTCATGTTTTCCTTACGTATGTTATTCATGTGATTCAACAGTTTATTGACAGATGTTATGCATGATCTACTTCTTTTTCATGTTATGTCTTAGGCATATGCTTAGGGGTGTTCGACAGGTACGACTCGGGCACTCGTCATGGCCCATCAGTTTGGGTAATGACA
The DNA here is from genome assembly GCA_000715115.1 of Nicotiana otophora. Lineage (NCBI taxonomy): Eukaryota > Viridiplantae > Streptophyta > Magnoliopsida > Solanales > Solanaceae > Nicotiana > Nicotiana otophora. The sequence goes on along the minus strand of AWOL01S0184107.1, from coordinate 6,451 downwards.
GTTGGGCTCCCGAGATGAAATCCAACTAAAAAATGATCAGTCTAAGCACAAGGCAATAACGGGGCACAGAAGCACAAAATATGCGGTCCGCAGAAGAAATTGCGGAACGCGAAATTCCATCTGCAGCCACAACCAAAGAGAGACAAATCTGCAAATAATTGTGCAAATTGCGAACCGCACATGAATTATGCGGCCACAAAAGCTGGGCAAGGATTCAAGATCAAAAAGTATGCAAATTTTTAAGTCCATGACCTCAGTGAATTGCGGATCGCATAATATTTGTGCGGCAGCAAAAGATAGTCTTGTTGTCGCAACCCTAACATTGTGGACCACAGAAGACTATTTTGTGGCCTTAGTTCTAAATCTGCGGACAGCTGAAAAGTTGCTTCGCGGCCGCAGTCCAGAATTGTGCGGCCGCATAACTCATGCTCCTGTCAGATGAAGATATCTGCGGACTGCACATGGAATTGTGCGGCCGTAGAACCTCCCGAGGGGTATTTTTGTCCGAGATTTTTAGTCGTGTATAAATCTACGAGTTTCACAAAATTACGCCAAGTTTCACAAAATTAGGTCAAGTTTGAACCTTTGCAATTATTGTAGCCGGTTTTCTTTGCCATTCTTTGAAGTTTACCTTGCTTTGGTGTATTTTATAATAGCTTTAGCCATTTTAATCTTTCATTATGAGTTTAATTAGTCTTTCTTCTTCATTTTCTTCAAACCAAAGTATGAGTAGTTAGATTTTTACTAGGGTTGTGACCTAACCCTAGTGTATAAACCTTATGGGTATTTAATTTAGTGCTTGTTTATGATTGGATGTTTATTATTTAGCTTAGTTCATGCTTTAATTTGTGGAATTAATTGTTGCAAACATTAGTTCATGCCTATTTGACTTAGTGACTACTTGAGAAAGAGAGACCTAGTCTAGGATAACTTGGCTAACAAGGAATTGGGTCAATCGAGATATTGATTTACCCAATTAAAGGGTTCAACCTAAAGATAGTAATAACCTTACTTGAGCTTTTATCAACTGTTTTGTGTGATACCCATTTGGTTTTGAGAAATCCAAATTGGGCAAAACCACTCTCTAACTGAGAGGTATTGAGTGCGTAATTTAGAGTTGATAGCTATAATACACCCCAATCAACATAACAAGTATTAAAGTCTTTATCCCATTAGGCAAACACCTAGGTAATGGTCACAACCCTAAAATATTTATCAATTTGGAAAAAACCCTAAAAACAATTATCTCTAGTTTTCTTTCTTTATTTTGCAATTAATAGAGTAAAATAAGAAATAGAAAACAAATCTTTTGTAGAAGTGCAAGCTAGATAGTTCAATCACGTGCATTGAAATGTATACCCCTAACTCCCACCTTAACTCCCTGTGGATTCGACCCCGACTCTTAGTTGGGTTTCTATAATTGCAAATGACTGTTTCATACCTCTTTTGAGGTGTGCATTTGGATGCGATCAAGGCCCACCCTAAAGAATATCGGGGTCATGGTTCGGAATAGATCCTAGCCTTGAACGACTTCGAAGAACGTTGTCGAGCAATCAAGCATGGCCAACGAAGGGCCGCTATATCCTTCACCATCCGGATAGCACGACGAGGATTTTGGCACGTATCGATGAAGAACCGATAATCAGTTAATTAGAGGAGTTTTTACATTTTATATAGTTATACCTAGAATAGGATTCCCCTACTATATAAAGGGGGTCTGATAATTCATTAAACACACTGTAACACATATTCCAAAGTAATATATTATTATTCTATCTGTTATTAGCTCTTTATCTTGTTCATCAGGGATGGCCATAGCGAGCCCAGATCGAGGGCGAATATTTCACTAAGGCTGAAATTATCCTCCTTGTGTGGTTTGAATCCTTTTTATCTTTGTTTGTTCAATTTGACTTAATTTATTGCTTTGTATCAAATTAATCTGTGTATCCTTAAAACCACATACAAATTTAATTATTATCCGATTTTGAGGGTAAACAGTTTGGTGCCCACCGTGGGCTAAGGATAATAGTGGCGATCTGATACAAATTTCCATAACACACCCTACACATGTGTTCTTTGAAGTGTCATTGATTTTAGGTATGACTTTAAAATGGCGAACTCCTAATCTGCCCCTCTAAAAACGGATGCTGAGTCTGGCCACCATAGCGAGAACAACAATATAGCACCCGGTAATGAGGTGCCCCCCCCCCGATCCCAACAAAATTCTAGTCGGGACACGATCGACGCCGGCTCACATGTGTCCATCAACACGAATTTGCCCGCCGATCTTGAGAACAACATCCGCGGGGGAGTCTGGTTAGTAGCTCAAAATGCTCGTGATGGTGAAGGAGATGGGATCAGCTTATAGGTGATCTTGCAAATGTTGTACGCTCAGCAGGCAGCGATAGTCCAACTGTAGAACCGAAGCCGCGCTCCAAATAGAGTTGAGTCCGAATCATCCCAGAAAAACACACACAAAAATGAACTAGCCGCAGATAGTCCAAATGAAGTTGAACCCGAAACCAACCCCGGGATAATAAAGATGATCAAGGAATTGAAAAAGCGGGTGGAAATGGGAGAAAAGAAAATCGAAGCCAACGAGAAGAATGTGGAGACTTACAACTCCAAGGTCGACCAAATCCCCCGAGCGCCACCGATATTGAAAGGCCTACACTCCAAAAAGTTTGTTCAGAAACCCTTCCCTCCGAGCGCAGCCCCGAAGCCGATCCCTAAAAGGTTCTGCATGCCTGAAATTCCTAAGTACAATGGGACAACTGACCCAAATGAACATGTGACCTTATACACGTGTGCCATCAAGGGAACTGACCTAGAAGATAATGAGATCAAATCTGTCTTGCTGAAAAAGTTCGGGGAGACCTTGTCAAAAAGAGCTATGATATGGTGTTACAACTTACCCCCCCCCCCCCCCCCCAATTCTATTGACTCATTTGCTATGCTCTTACAAGCCTTTGTGAAAGCACACGCCGGAGCCATCAAGGTTGAGACCAGGAAATCAGACCTTTTTAAGGTAAAGCAAAGAGATAACGAAATGCGCAGGGAGTTCGTGTCAATATTTCAAATGGAACAGATGGACCTGCCGCCGGTGGCAGACGATTGGGCCATTCAGGCCTTCACCTAAGGATCTCAATACTCGAAGCTCATTGGCTTCACAGCAGTTGAAGCAAAATCTGGTAGAATATTCAGTCGTAACTTGGGCCGATGTGCATAACCAATATCAGTCAAAACTTAGAGTAGAAGATGATCAGCTTGGGCCCCCTTCTGGGTCTGTTTATCCTGTCCGAACTAGTGACAGACCTAAAAGAGACATTGATCGTGAACCAATGCCAAGTAAGGATGGATATCAGTCCTATAACTGTGATCGTAGGGGTAACCGATCTGGACGAAACCCTGTGAGAAATGAAAGGAGAAGCGATCAGAGTCAAAATAACTAGGGACTCATGAGCAAAAATGGTTTTGACAGGACCATCGGACCTAAGGAAGCACCGCTACGAAAAGGGAATATAAGGCATAAAATCGACGCTTAAAGGGAATGCTTACGCGATGCGTTCCACCTTTCGGGGAACGGCCTCCACTCGGCAAGTACCAGGTCAACGGTCCTCACTCGAACAAAATGTCCTTGCCAACCCCGATCCTGGTCCTCGTCGATGCTCGAGAATGGGGATTTGCTGGCCCGGCGTACTAGCTTTATCACTCCCCCCAGAAGATTTGGGGACTGTATAAGCGGAGTAGATGATCGATGGTGAACGAGCACCCATCCATTTTATTCACAAAGAATCGGAGGAGGATCACGATCCTCCACAGTGATGGATGAATCTGGCCAAGGCACACATTGTACCTCCTGCAGAAGTCTAAGATGACCGGGTCTACCTGGCCCAATGTAAAGGGATAAGTGTAAACACTTAGATATCCCTCGACATGGGAGGTAATGGCCTCTTCGGAGTCGGGGACCACTATGTCTTTGTCGGCCCATTTCAGTCTTTTCAGACAGTGGGGAGGACCTATTTGATAATTGAGCAGATATATCTCGAGGCCTCCTCACGCCGACCCTGTACAGAAGAAGGCTTCTCAACCTTGAAGTCATTAGTGACCGAACAACTACCGGGAATGAACATCTTGAAGGGGGGCCCTTCCGCTGTTTCATCAACAATCATACCGGGACGGTCTCCTCGTCCTCAGTGGTCGGTCGCGAGAAACAAGGAGCATCCTTCCGAGGAACAGAATTTTAGGTTTTTGCCATTGTTATGGAAGAAGAAGCTTGGAAAAGATGGAGAAAGATCGAAAGTTGAAAGATTAAACTTGTTGACTTGAGTAGGAGATGAGTAAAAGTTTTTGCAAAGTAGTGAAGAATCTTGAGTAACAGAGGTAAAAACGCTAAAGAGTACTGAAATCCTGAAGGTACAAAGGTAAAAGATTTGGTGTAAAGTGAAAAATGGACAAAGGAGGGGGTATTTATAGGAGTTTAGCGACATTTCACGTCCAGGTACAGCCGACCGGCGGCTAACATGCATTTAATGCCATTATGTAATGACTGACGAGACATTTTGGGTGTTTTGTTGTTTCTGCTGCGATGTGTTGAAGTAAGAATCAGGAGCTCATGTCGTTTCTCGGCATTTACTCTCTGAGAAATGAGGGGACTATCTGTATACGGGTAAAACCAGGCTCATGGTACACCCCAGTCTCCGACAAAAACAAGCCAAGCTCGAGACATGATGACAGGGGCCCGAAATTGAGGCAAAAGTCTCATCGAGTCAGAATCCGAGGGCATGATGCCCGTCCTCAATAATATAGGGGTTATGGTTCGGAATCGGTCCTAGCCTTGAACGACTTCGAAGAACATTGTCGGGCAATCAAGCACGACCAACGGAGGGCCGTTATATCCTTGACCGGTTGTGTAATGACCCAACCGGTCATTTTAACTTTTAGAACCTCGTTTCCTAAAATAAAACTTTCCGTAGGTGCTTGTAATGATTTATGACTTGCGGGGATGGTTGGTTCGGGATTGGGAAGTGTTTGAGGTGAAACCGGAACACTTGGTTCCTTAAGTTGGCCTTAAAGTGCTAAGTTTGACTTCGGTCAACATTTTGAGAAAACGATCCCGTAATAGAATTTTGATGATTCTAACAGCTCCGTATGGTGATTTTGGACTTAGGAGAGTGATCGGAATTTTATTTGGAAGTCCGTAGTGAAATTAGGCTTGAAATGGCTAAAATAGGAATTTAAAGTTTGAAAATTTGACCGGGGAGTTGACTTTTTGAAACCGGAGTCGGAATCCAGTTCCAAAACTTTTCATAGCTCCATTATGTAATTTATGACTTGTGTGTAAAATTGGAGTTCAATCGGAGTTGATTTGATAGGTTCCGTCATCGAATGTAGAAGTTGAAAATTCTAAGTTTTATTAAGCTTGAATTGGAGCATGATTCGTAATTTTAGCGTTGTTTGATGTGATCTGAGGTTTCAAATAAGTTTGTATGGTGTTTTGGGTTGAGGTCCCGAGGGCCTCGGGTGAGTTTCAGATGTTTAACGGATCAAAAGTAGGACTTAGTTGCTGCAAAAGCTGATGCAATTTTTCTGCTGGAAATGCTGTCAAAATCGGGTTGCCTATCAAAATCGAGCTGCCTGAAAAAAATCGAACCCCTGACAAAAATTGAGGTCCCTGACAAAATCGAGGACCCTGACAACTCGAACCCCCTGACAAAATTGAGGTCCCTGACAAAATCGAGCTCCCCAGATCGAGCTCCCGAGATCGAGCTCCCGGGATCGAACTCCCGAGATCGAGCTCCCAAGAACGAGCTCTCGAGATCGAGCTCCCGAGATCGAACCGGATAGATCGAGCTCCCAAGATCGAACTGGACAGATCGAGCTCCCAATATCGAACTGGGCAGATCTGTAAGTTATAAAAATATAGGCATTCAACCCATTTGCCATTTTTGACAAATTTGAGCTTGAACAGAGGCGACTGCTGACAGATTTTCAAGGAAAGACATTTGGGGTAAGTGATTCTAACGCGTATTTGATCAATATACACGAATATATCATTATTTTCACAATTTAATTAGTGTTTTGAGATTGAAAGTTGGAAAAGTTTAGAAATCTGATAGAAACGAAATTTTGAGATTTTGGTATCGATTCGGAGTCGGATTTGAGTGAAACTGGTATGGTTGGACTCGTAATTGAATGGGTTATCAGATTTCATAACTTTCGCCGAATTCTGATATGAGGGCCCCGCGGGCGAATTTTTAATTAATTTCCGATTTTTTCTTTAAAATGTAGTATTTTCTTATAGAATTGATTCCTATAATATTTAGTGATTGTATCAAATTATTTTGGCTAGATTCGAGCCAAACGGAGTTGGATAATCGTGGAAAATGCCTTATAGTGGATTAAATCGGAGCAAGACGAGGTAAGTCTCTTGTCTAATCTTGTGAGGGGA
>AWOL01S0184080.1:4230-24430 GCA_000715115.1 Nicotiana otophora | reverse complement strand
TTGCGTAATCAAAAATGCCACCCTCATACTCCACATTTCATCACAATAATATTATCCACTATTATCACTCCATACCCTGACATAATAACAATATCCACCCTTTTTGCTCCACCCTTATCGCTCCATACCCCGACACAATAATAATATCCACCCTTATCCCTCCATACCTCAGCACAATGACAATATCAATCACAATCATACAACAAAACCTCGTGCCCATACCCAATCAATCTACTCAACATGTCCACATGTGCCATAATGATAAAAACATAATATGCCAAATTACTATCAAAAGTCATATGCTCATAATTTGTCAACAAGGTGAGCAAGGACATCATAATAATAAAAAAAGAATGAGGGTCAACATATAAAGCATGACTATGGCCAAATCAATTTAGAAATCATTTCACAAAAGTCCACCTTGGCTAATTAGGAAGTAATGATCCTAAAACATGAATTCTAACACAAAAAGAAAACTCACATAGTCATACAAAGGATGGAACATGTATTAGAGTGAGCATGCGTTCAAATCAAGGCACAACACAAGAACAACAAGTACAGTTGTATGTTCATAACATACATGTGACAACGTCCGAGGCAAGTATAGCATCAATCTCAAGATCAGTTCATCATGTAAAATGTACTACTAGCCTCACATTAGCTCTAGCATGATTTACCGTTCTCACGTAGTCAATCACTTGACTAAAACAGGAAATCAAGTAGAACACACAATCAAACAATGCATATAATAATCTAAAATCTACCCTCGAGCATGTATACCCATGGAACTTTGTATATACGCTCATCACCTGTCATATAAATCGCCCCCTCATATAGTAAACAATATCCAATTATTAGGAAAAATTCCTTCAACCAAAGCTAGAAAGGACACTTACCTCATCTGGGCTAATCCAAAGCTCCAAAATCGCATTTTCTTGAGAAATCACCTCTAGCCGGCTCAAACATAGACGAACATAATCCAAGAAAGTCAACCAATGTCATAGAAAATGATCCCAATCTATAAAGTTTTGATCTTTGAAAAATTTTCAAAAAGTCAATAAAAGACAACCGATGCCCACACGATCCCAAAATTCAAAACCTATACCAAACTTCAATGATCCATAACCTGTTGAGTCCAAATATGTAATTATTTTTCAAAATCAGGCCTAAGTCGGTACTCAAATCCCTAAAATACACTCTCTTAAAGTGTATTCCTTCATAATTCCAAGTTTTTAGTGTAGAAATTCATGGGTAATCATTATATAATACCAAGTCCAAGTGGATATCACTTACCTGCAAGGTAATAGTGAAAATCTCCATAAGATATCTCCCCTTTGCAACTCTAGGGTTTCGAATATGAGAAATGAGATCAAAATCGCTAAAGAACACTTAAACAAGTCTGCCCAGGGGTACCCTGCGCGATCACGACAGGGCCATCCCTCCGCTCGAAGCACAAATGCATCCAGCCTTACATGCTATTCTTCGTGAACGCAAAGATATATACGCAAATGCGATGATCAAGCTTCACAAGCAGCGTGAACGCGGAAAGACCTTGCGATCGCGACACACAAAATCCCCAGCGCCCAATTCCTCTATATGAACGCGATACTTCACACGTGAGCGTGAAGGCCTTTATATACAGACCCTTGGCGAATGCGATGACTCCGATGCAAGCGCGATGAACAAAATTCCCCAGTCCACGTTTTCTAAATGAGAGCCACCTCGTGAATGCAGTGCACTACCTGCCACCAGCATAACCAGCAATACAACCTCAATCGAAATGGTCGAAAACCACTCCGAATTACACCCGAGGCTCCCTGGACTCCGTACGATCATGCTAACAAGTCCAAATACATTAACCAAACTTATCCAAAAGCTCAAAACAGAACACTTATCGTAAAAACCAAGAATCAAATATCAAATTATTCTCTTAACTTCCAAACCTTTAAACTTCACCGAACAGGTTCGAACCACACTTACACATTTCGGATCATAATCAAACTTTGCACACAAGTTTTCATCAATAAAACAAACCTACACAAGGTCTCAAAACCAAAATAGGAGTCTGAGGATATCGAAGTCAACTCCCGGCCATATCTATAAACTCTCTAATTTCTCAAATTGCCAGTTTTCAATAAGGCCACATACATAGACAGCCCCTTAAACTTGACACCAAATTCCACTTAGACACCTCAACCAACACTTGTTCCTATTGACCACTTGAACTCCATATAAAATATACCTATTAAACACAAATTTGATAATTCCAAACCAACACTAATACATGAATCCCACTCTTTTTTAAAATGGAAGACCAAACCAATAACAAAATTACATGTCAGCAAAAATAAAATAGGCAATATTAAAAATAATTTGACCCTAAAAAAAGAAAGAAAAAAATAGAGTTGATGGTCGGGAATATCATCGCCGTAATCGGCAGAATCTGCTATCAACCAACTTTAGCTACAACATAAATCTAAAATAAAAGCTTTTTTGTATTCAAGTCTTGATGAATGCATCCCATAGCAGGCAGTCATTAACTTGTCTGTTAATCTTTCATTTGCTTCGTTTTTTCTTCCAAAAAAAAATAAATTTACCTAGATTAAAATGCGATTGTGGTATTGGACGCCCAGATCTGATAAAGGGATGGAAATAGCAGTGATAATGGTCAGATTTGATAAAAAAGAAGGTAGTGGTGGTAGTGATCGGACTTGAAAGAGGAGGTGGTGGTGGTGATGATGTGGTAGCGACGTCGAATCCGAAGAAGAAAAAGATAGTGATAGATATGGTGGCCGACGACGGAACTAGAAATGATCCGGGAGGAGATAGTGGTGATGTTGGTGGTTGGATTTGAAGTAGAAAGAGGTGATGATGATGGTGGCAGTGGTCGAATTTAAAGGAGCAAGAGGAGTGTGTGATTATGGCAAGATCTAAAAAAGTAAGTGATGAAGATGGCCAGAGAAGAAGAAAATAGTTTGAAAATTGTTTAGAGAAAAGGTAATTGTTGTAGATTACTTTCCGGCCAAAAACTATGCATTTTCTGGTGAACAATATACAAGATTAGCTTTTCACGTGCTTGTAAGATGTGACAAACACGTACTATTACATATTAGCAAAATGTGTTTAATAGGAACTTTTTGTAGAAAGTTTAGGTGTTCAATAGGAACAAGCCTCAGTTGAAGTGTATAAGTGAAATTTCGTGTCAAGTTTAAGGGGCTGTGTAGGTATTTGGCCTTTCAATAAATAAGGCCAAATCCTCCTACGGACATCCAAATCTAAATATGAATGTAAGTCCACGTCCAAAATCATACGAACCTATTGAAACCATCAAGTCCCGATTCTGAGGTCATTTATGCAAACGTCAAATATTGATCAACTCTTCCAACTTAAAGCTTCCAAATTAAGGATCACTCTATCAAATAAATCATGAACCACTCGAAAATCAAAACCAACCCTGCATGCAATTCATAATACACCATATGAAGCCACTCAAAGTTTCAAATCACAGAACAGAAATGCTAGAACTCAGAGCGACCGGATGGGTCATTACATTATCCCCCACTTAAACATACGTTCATCCTCTAACATGCCAAGAGTCATTCCAAAGCCATTCGGTCACTGTATGAACTCCTCATACACATACCCATGGGTGATCCCACATCACCATAATCTATATAAGTCCATTAGCACAATTCTGACTACAAATTCTTTCTCCAGCCTTAATCCATAAGCTTAGAACTGAATTCCACCATCTGGAATTCCTTATAAGATCATATTCTCGCATACACACACTATACAACTCTCAACAGGCTACGTCAAGCCATAACTATATTCCTAGGATGTATCCACCAGATGTACCACATAACTCATGTACTCATAGTAATCACTTCCGACTATAATAACTGCTCATAATCGAACCTAGTACATGTAATATACCTTATATCAAATATAATCTTGTTCTACACCTCCACAACACTGCTAATTATGAAATAAATATGTAGACCCTCTTTACCATCAACCAAATCAATAAGTTGTGGAGCTCTCTCGCCCGATAAGGACCATTACCAAATTTTGAGTTGACTAATGATAGTATTCTTTCAAACATATCTTATCCCAATCGGATTGCACAAATTCTAGGTCTCATGACCTCGTCTCACCCAGTACAAGCTACCTGACTGACATGCTACATCAAACGCCATCTAGAACCTCAAATGACGTGTTATGTGTGCCCAACAAGTAACAACTCGAACATAACCAAGAATAGAACGGAAATACAAGTAAGAAATTATCCAACAAGTCCAAGAAGTATATCCTAAATGGAAGCATGCTATGAACCCATCCCATAAGGGTTAAGCAAAACATACGAAATAAGCACAGACAATCATATCCCAAAATAACTTTGCTGCAGCATGTAACCTGATCTAAACAGACCGGTCCACATGGAATACCCATCAAGCCATAATGCTCACAATCAATAAAGCAAGTGTACCAACAACAAACTTATAAAGTTCATAACCATAACCATGGAGAGACAGATAGCATAAAATACCACAGACGGTAAAGCACGACTAAGGTGCAATAAGCAACTCTACACCCTAAGAGCCTTCTCACTCCAAATCTCGCCACAGACCCAAACAAAACCACATCATACGCCCAAATAGTCAAGTAGACTCAGAATCCATTATAGCATATGAGGAAACACATGAAAATACTAGGGGATGAATAACATCCATCCACCCGATGATATACCCACAGTAAATGTTGCGCAAGACTAAATAAGCCTGATCTAGTATAGAATACACATTTTGTAATGACCCGACTTGTTGTTTTGTGAATTGGCACCATGTTCAATGATTTAAGGCACCGAACAGCTTCATACGATGCGTTATAATGTACGTGTGCGGTCGAATTTGATTTTCGGAAGATTCGAAATTAAAATGAAAGAATAATTCTTACTTTTGAAGCTTAAATAAAAAGAGTTGACCGGAGTTTTGACTTTTGAGCAAACGACTTCGGCATGAAATTTTAATGATTCCAATAGCTTCGAGCGTATGTCCGAAATTGGATTTGGAAGTCTATAGGTCAATTCGACGCATTTTGGCGAAAGTTGGAAAACGGAAGATTTTTAGAAAGTTTGGCCGGGAGTTGACTTTATTAATATCGGGGTCAAAATTCAATTCCGGAAATTGAAACAGGTCCATTATGTTATTTATGACTCGTGTGCAAAATTTGAAGTCATTCCGGATTAATTTGATATGTTTCAGCGTAAATTATAGAAGTTGGAAGATTTGAAAGCTCATAATTCGATTCGAGGCGCGATTCGTAATTGTGATGTTGTTTGACATAGTTTGAAGCCTCGACTAAGTTCATATTGTATTTTGGTACTTGTTAGTATACTTGGTTGGGGTCCCATAGGGCTCAGATGAGTTTTGGATGGGTTTTTAACGTGTTTGGTGTTTTGTCATTGTTTTGAGCATAAGCACGGAATGCTCCAAAGGTCCATTTTTAGTTCTAGAGATCAAAATTCAATTTCGAGACTTCTAGTAGTTTGATAATGAATTATAGGAATGATCTGAAATGTTTGGTCTAATTTTATCAAGTCGTGATTGGGGTTTTAGCGCGAAACATGAGTTAATAGTTTAACGAGCGAAATTGGTATCGCATTGAGTAAATGAGCTCTAAATTGAGTTTCGATTACACGACTAGGTTTATATTATTATTTGTGACTCATAGGAACAAGAATCATCGAATTCCAAGTTCGTATGATGGAGTTAGAGCCTTTTTAGTGAAAAATAAATTATTGGTGTAAACAGTTCTGGTGAGCACCTTTAGCGACCAGATTTGGCACTTTTAATGACGGAAATTGGACTTTTAGCGATCAGATTACTGTTTTTATTGGGAAGAAACTTAAGGACCAAAATGGTCATTTCCTTCACTTCGTTTTTGGATTTTTGGAGCACGGTTCTTGGGCAATTTTTAGGATTTCTTCAAAACTTCAACTTGAAAGTGTCCTATATCCGAAAGTGATTATATTTCATAAATCCATGGTTATATTCATCATTTAATTCGGATTTAAATGGAAGAAATTGGGATTTTTGCAAAATCTTTCCAAAAATAAAAACTTTAGATTTGGAGGCCGAGTTGTTATCAGAATTTGATAAAATTGGTATAGTTGAACTCGTATCGGAATGGATGGTCGGAATTTATGAAAATTCTATCGGGTTCCGAGAGGCTGGCCACGCGTTGACTTTATGTTGATTTTTTAATGTGAAATTTTAAGTCTACGTTATATTATTTGGAATTATTTCCGATGAATTTTAATGAAGTTATACAATTAATTTGGATAGATTTGAGTTGTCCGGAGGTCAATTTAAGAAAGAAGGCTATTTTGGAATATCAGCCTAACTTCAAAAAGGTAAGTATCTTGCCTAACCTTGAGTGGGAAAATTACCTTAGGCATTGAGTCTTATGTGGAAATTGTGTGATTGAAAGCCATGTACGCGAGGTGATGAGTACTTAGTTGGTTTATATGTGTAAATTATACCAGTTAAAATTTGTAGACGCCTTTATGTATTAAATTAAAAAATTACTGAAACTTAATAAATTCTTTATTTGTCATGCCTCATTCCTTACCTGCCAAGGTTATTTTTATATGATAATTTTTTGTGATTGCCACTTTGATTTTTATGTGAAATATCGTGGTTGGTTGGGTTGACATTTGTTGGAAATAATTTCATTATGGATTCCTTATCTGCAAATAATTAATTAAATAATTTTAAAATGAGGCACTAATATATATTTATAAAACAATTGGATTAAAGAAGGCGATGTCCTATGGTGAGTTACTTTTCTATCTCTGTTGTTATTTTTGTTGTTTTATATACGTTGTGTGGAGCCTTGGGCTATTGGAATTGATTGTGGCCAATGGAAAATTTGTGATATGAATTGATTATGTTGTGTTATTGTGATAATATTTCGTGTAAATTGTTGGGTGATTTTAGTTATTGGTATGAGGGCATAAGTGTGGCATTTCAGTGTTGATAATATGCGGATATAAGGGTGGCATATCACTGTTGTTATGTGATGGGGTATTATCTGGGAGGAGAGATTAGAGAGGCTGTTATAAAGAGAGATAAGGGTGGCTATAGGAGCGATAAGGGTGGATATAGGAGCGATAAGAGTGGCTAATGATATTGCAGGGCGGAGAGATAAAGGTGACTATTATTATGGAGTGATACGGGTAGCTATAGGAGAGATAAGGGTGGCTATTGTCAGGGATGATACGTGATGATGTGGGATTATTGTATTGGTGATTTGTATGCGATGTTCTGATTTTACCTTGTGTTTATTTTTATCTCTTGTGCAACTTGTCTTGTTGTTTTGGTGAACCTGTGGCTATTGCCTGGCGGTTTATATTATTGTCACGTGAACAGTCTGTGTATATGTGGTATGATATGTGGGCACGAGGTGCCAGAAAAATATAATGATTTTATTATTGGCACGTGAGTTATCCGTGCGGTTATGAAAGAAATATGGCCACGAGGTGCCGGGGAAATATGATGATTTTATTATTGGTACTTGAGTTGTCCGTGCGGTTGTGATAAAAAATATGGGCACAAGGTGTCGTGGAAATATGAAAGTGCGCTGAGACCCGTAATTTTTATGATTATGAAATTAGGTGTCACATGGTGACTTTTACATGAAAGGAATTATATTCGAAATATTTTACTTGAAAGGATAATATATTCAAAAGATTTTATTTGAAAGAATAATATTCGAAAGATATTTATTTGAAAGAAGTGTATTCGAAGGATATTTATTTGAAAGAATTATGTGTGAAAGATTTATATTTGAAGGACTTGATTATTTGGTTGTACTTGTATTTCTTATTCGTTTGAGCAATAATTATGGTGTTCTTGTTGCCTTGATGTTTATGTCACTGGTAGATTTTTGTTGCTATCATTGCTAGTTATTTTCCAATACTATTGTATACTTCTATATTGCACAGGTTATTTGATTAATGAGTGTCTTGACTGTATCTCATCACTACTCCACCGAGGTTAGTTTTGATACTTACTGGGTACCAACCGCGGTGTACTCATACTACACTTCTGCACATTTTTGTGCAGAGCCAGGTATTGGAGATATCGGACTCGGACAAAGTTAGTGTGTTGATCGCAAGGATTCAAGGTAGAGCTGCTTGGCCGTCGCAGTCCCTTGGAGTCTTTCCATTTTATTGTACTGTCAATTCGAACAGTATTGTATACTTGATCCTTGAGATCATTGCATGTATTCATTTAGAGTTCGTGACTCAGTATTACCAGTGTTGGGAGGTTATTATAATTATTTTCGTTGTTGGTTTCGATTATCTATATAAAAGAATGGCTTGAATTGTTATTACAATCGGTTTACCTAGTCTTAGAGACTAAGTGCCATCACGATTCCTGTGGTGGGATTTCGGGTCGTGACACATTTTTCTTAGGCCTACCAATGATCCCCCAAACAATTCCGATCATCCAATAATCCACAGTGACCCAACCACAACATATACAATTAGTCGTCCCATAAATCATACACATTCACCTCATGATCTCCAACTCTCCCAGTCAGATGACTACCACATCACTCATACACATTCACCTCATGAGAAGTACTCCCATAAATCTTCGGTGTCATTCAGTAAAGCCTGAATATCAGCAGTCACCAACCATGCGATTATCGTAATACTAGGCAAGTATCCACAAATTAGTACATGATGTGCCTTCCACAATACACACTCTTCTCATGTGATGCAATATAGTTCTAGCATCTTCTAAACATCTGAAATCTTACATGATATGTAGAACTTGTAACCTTCATTTCAAGACTGAACTGCAACCTTGTCCATACAATGTCAATCCCACATGGCACACCGCATCTATAATGTTAACATGTGAAAATGCAAAAATCTCATAATCAACTCTGAATCACAAGTAGGATAAACACTCCATGAGCAAAGAACCTTTCACTTATCTCAATCTAGGAGAACATCATGACACGAAAGAACCTTCGACATGCATTTTCAAATCCCAACCTCTGGAGGTACGACCGACACACGATGCCTGAAGGCCCGAGCGAACCAACATCTATTCTTAGACACCTTCAACATGAAATTTGGGCCAATAAGGCCTCCATGTTTAATACCAAAATTAAAATGTTCACAACTGACTGTGAAAGAAACATTAACATTTTATACATATTCACAATTGTTGTCAATAAGGTCATAACCAAACCTTATATACATCTGAATACTAGTCTACAAGCCTCTGAGTGCCATATATATATATATATAGACAACTTGGTCGGGACAGGGACCCACCATACCCAAAATAACGGGAACATACACTTCAATATCTATTGACTTCTGAACAGCTACTTCGGAGAAGTGGAGTGCGACAACCAGTAATTGAAATGTGCACCCTACCGGGGAGGGATCATCGGGTCTATTTATACCTGTAGGCATGAAAACTGCACCTGAAGAAAGGGGAGTCAGTACGGAATATATACTAAGTATGTAAGACTAATATATACTAAGTATGTAAGACTAATAGGATATGTAAATCAAGGACATAACATAAGATATGTGAATACATAATTTCAACATGCATACCGAAGTTAAGCCACCGAGGGCGAACACTACGAAAACCATGAATTTTAAGTGTAGTTTTTAAAAACGTGAGGCCACTCATCAAGGCTATGAATTAAATACATAACATAATATCATTCATCCGCTATTTGGGGCATATCGTATCATATCATACTCAGACTCGAAGAAATCTCGGTTATACTCGGTCTCAACGGAACTCAGCGTACCCAATCTCAAAAGAACTCGATCGTACCCGGCCACACAAGGGCTCAGTAATATCTCATATTACAGCACTCCGTACCCGGCCTTATAGAGGAATTGTTCATACCCGACATTAGGAGATCTTGTCTGTACCCGACCTCAATAGGACTCAGTAACCTCACATCACTCATCAAGTTTCATCATACCCAACTGATCAGTAGTTGCATAATAGGCGTCGTACCCGGCCCACTATAGCGCGGCTCGATAAAGTACAATAGATACATATACATATACGTGCCATACAAGCTCAATTTCAAGAGACACTGGGACTAAACTCAGAATGAAGCATATTTTCCGACCTGAAGATACTATCCGGGAACATCTCAGACTTGAAAGAAACGCCACCGATAAAGAATGTACTAGAACAGGAACAACATTATCAGCAAGGGCTTAGGAAAATCCAGTCTTACAATATAGAAATCCTTAAGAAATAGATGCTTACATCCAGCCATGCCAGGAAGGAAAGATGCCTTACATACCTTATTGAAGAACTAGCTACACTTTCTGAATTCTTACGCTTGTATGATGATTATCTTTGCCTCCACAAAATCTCAAAATCAGTATAGCCAGAAGGTAGATGATAAAGTGATGATCTTAAAATCCTTCACACTAAATCCCACTTTGTTCGCCTTTGATTTAGCCTTATATTATTTAGAAATTCTCAAGGGGTTTAAGAGCATTTTTGGGTGAACTAAAGCTGGTGATATCCCCTAGAATGAAAGAGTGAAAAGCTACACAACCTCTTGATACTTGGTCTAGGAAACCCAAATGCCAAATGGGTTTCCCTGCACCGGCCACTGCCCCCGGCGGGATAGCTGGCACAATTTGGTCAAATGTAACCGCCTCTTTGTCCTTATAACGTGTCGTCGACCGATTGATTGTGTCCAAAATATCCATAATCTTCAATTTCATATATGGTAAAAAGTGTGAGGTGTAACATCATCCCTCCCCTGGAACATTTGTCCTCGAATGTTGAATCGTAGTCATTTTTGCAAAATTCTCTAATCATTTTGGGTTGTGCCTGCTATAGTAGTTTCAACATTGCCTCCCGTGGTGTGGAGTAATTTAGGGTAATGACATCTCATATCTTCTTCAGCTTCCCAGGTCATTTCTTCTACCTCTTTAGTTTGTAGCTTACAAACGTGACAATCTAGGATAGCCACCGGAATTTCTTCCTAAGATAGGTCTTCTGTGACTTAAATATCTTCAATGGGGGTAATACGGGATGGATCACCCCAAGCACTTTCAAAGTATAGACGCATGGAATACTGGACGCACTGCTTCCAATTCCAGGGGAAACTCAAGATTATAAGCCACTTGACCGACTTTCTAAATGATTAGACATTGTTCGATATAGCGAGGGTTGTGTTTACCTCTCCTGCCAAATCTCATCACGCCTTTCATAGGCTATACTATCAAGAATACCCAGTCTCTCAGAGCAAACTCTAAATCTTGACATCAGTTATCCGAGTAAGATTTTCCATAGCCTGTTGCACCAACTCAGGACCTAATAACTTTGTCTCGCTAACTTCGAACCAGCCAATAGAAGATCTGCACTTCCATCCATATAGGTCCTCACACGGTGCCATCTGAATGCTAAGAAAATTCGATTAATGATAGATATACTTCCCAATTTCCTTTGAAGTCCAAAACACAGACTCGTAACATATCCTCGAGCATTTTAATAGTGCATTCAACTTGATCGTCTATTTGAGGATGAAAAGTTATGGTGAGGTTGATCCTCGTACCCAATCATTTTGAAATGATCTCTTGAATTTAGCTGTAAATTGGGTGCCTCTGTCCGATAAGATAGAAATTGGAACTCCATGAAGTCGAACTATTTCCTTAATATATATCTTCGCATAATCTTAATCCAAGATGTCTTAACAGGTAGGAAATAAGCTGATTTGGTAAGTCGATCCACGATAACCCATATGGAATCAAACTTTCGGCGTGAACATGGTTATCCTGTAACAAAATCAATGTTGATTATCTCCTATTTCTAGGTCGAAGTTTCCATATTCTGAAGCAATCCTCCCAGTTTTTGGTGTTCAACCTTAACTTGTTGGCAATTTAGACACCGATGGATGTATTCAGCAATGTTTCTCTTCATATCATTCGACCAGCATAGCTATCAAAGATCATGATACATCTTGGTTGACCCCGGGTGAACAGAATAGAGGGACCGATGAATCTCTGCCATGATCTGCCCTCAGAGTCCTATGACATTGGGCGCACACAACCGATCCTTATATCTAAGGACTCCATCCTCAGATAGATTGAACTTTTGCTTCTTTTGAAAGGGAATACTTTCCCTTATTTTTACCAAGACTGGATCATCGAATTGTCGTGCTTTTACTTCTGCTATTAATGAGGATTCGGCAGCGTTTTGAACTATGGCCCTTCCGCCACCGATATCACATAATTGTACACTTAAATTAGTCAACCAGTATAAGTCATTAGTCATCTCCAAGTTATAATTTACAACATATCGTAAACTGCCCATGTATTATTGACTTAACGCGTCGGCCACAACGTTTGCCTTCCCATGGTGGTATACAATATCAATATCATAATCTCTTAATAATTCAAGCTACCTCCGTTGTCTTAAATTCAATTTTTTATATGTCAACATGAACTCCATACCAATAATGACCCCATATTTTCAGAGTAAAAATGAAAACTGCTGACTCTAGATCATGGGTCGGGTAATTCTTCTCTTTCTTTCTCAGTTGCCTTAAAGCATATGCAATAAACCTACCGCGTTGCATCAGAACACTTCCCAATCGCACTCTAGAGGTATCACAATATATAATGTATCCCTCGGATCCTTCAGGAAGAGTTAGAATTGGTGCCGAGGTTAGCCTGTCCTAACTCTTGGAAGCTCTCTGCACAAGTATCGATCCACCAAAATTTAATTGCCTTCTGTGTCAACTTCATTAAAGGAGCAACTATGGATGAGAAATTCTCCACAAACCTTTGGTAGTATCCGGCTAAGCCCAAGAAGTACGTACCTTCGTAGGCATTATAGGCCTTGGACAATTCATAACCACTTCGATCTTTTGACTATCAACTTTGATACCCTCACCCGATACTATATGCCCATGAAAAGCCACTGAGTTCAAACAAAACTTTCATTTAGAAAACTTAGCATACAACTTGTGATCCATGAGCGTGTTTAAAACTATTCGCAAATGCTCTAGGTGTTCTGCTTCTAGTCGTGAATACACCAAAATATTATCTATGAACACAAAGATGTCCAAAATGGCTTAAACACCCAATTCATCAGATCCATAAAAGTCGCTGGTGCATTGGTTAGGCCAAAAGACATAACAAAGAACTCATAATGGCTATATCTGGTGCGGAAGGCTGTCTTCGGAGTATCTTCTTCCTTGACTCTCAACTGGTGATACCCAGACTGAGATTGATCTTTGAGAAATACTTGGCGCCTTGCAATTAATCAAACAAATCATTGATACTTGGAAGAAACTACTTGTTCTTAATGATTACTTTATTCAGCTGTCTATAATCAATGCATATCCTCAATGAACCATTTTTTTTATGAATAAATAGCACTGAGGCTCCCCACGGGGAAATACTGGGTCGGATAAATCCATTATCTAAAAGATCTTTCAGTAGAGATTTTAATGCCTTCAACTCGGCAGGAGTTATCTTGTACAGATAGATGGATATCGGTTCTATATCGGGAAGCACATCGATAGCAAACTCGATCTCTCTCTCTCTCTGGTGGGATACCCGGGAGCTCATCAGTGAACACATCGGAAAATTTGTTAACAACTAGAACCAATCGAAGGGTTTGAGGCTTTGCCTCCGCATCTTGCACTCGCACCAAATAATAGATACACCCTTTTGAGCATTAAGGTAAGATATAAACTTCCCTTTTGGTGCTGTGACTTCACCCTTCTATTCAATAACGGGCTACCTTGGAAAGTTAAAGAGAAAATCTTTCTCCCAACAATTCACAGTAGCATAACAAAAATCCATCCAATCCATACTCATAATAACATCAAATTCTACCATTTCAAATTCATTTAAATCAGCTAAGGTATGACGATCATGAATCATCACATCGCAACCTCGATATACTCGTCTAACTATAATAGACTCACCTACGGGCGTGAACACTTCAAAGGGTTGTTGCACCAATTCAGGTTTCTCACCACATTTACCAGCAACAAATGGAGTAATGTACTACAACATTGAACCTGGATCTATTAATTCATACACATTAATGGAGAATATACCTCTAACCATATCCGGTGATGATTCTAGGTTATGTCGTCCTGACAAAGCATAGATATGATTTTGCTGCCCACCCAAACTAGACGCTCCACCTCTACCTTTTTCTACCTATGGTTGCATGCCTTGCTCATGAGGGCATGTTGATGATGAAGAAGCTTCTATATATCCCGTTGACGGTATCCTATTTCCCATATTTCTCACTGGGCAAAAACACATAATGTGACTGGGTTGAAGCATAAATATGAACCCTGGTAGCAATGTTCAAAATGTGTCCTACCACATCGGCCACAACACGGCATCGAGGGTATCCTCTTACTAGGGCCTCCACTATATTGTGAGCTTTTCCCTCGGGGTTAGAAACCCTGATCGGAATAAGTGACCCAATAACGATGCTGACCCTAGGACTGTGACGATGCAGACCCTAGGACTGTGACGATGCATTAGCCACTGATATGATGGATGCCGAGGAAACAAAGGTCTAAACCCAGCTCGAGACTCTCCCATATCACTTGTAGAACCGGCATGATTTTACCTGTTGGATCCTCCAAACACTGTGCATAGGCTTGAATATGGGTAATATCCATATTTAGACTCAGAGAAGTAGTGGTGCATTCATTAATCAAATGTGGTCCAAAACCACTTAGCAATCGATGTACTCTATCACTCATCTTAGCCACAACCAAAGGGGCATACTTAGCCAAGGAGTTAAATTGCATACTATACTCCCAAATACTCATGTTACCCTAATCCAAACGTAAGAATCTATCTTACCTGGCTCGGAGGAGCTCAATAGGCAAATACTGATGCAGAAATGCCTCAGAAAACTCCCTTCATCCTGCTGGTGGTGCCAGAGGTCCCCTATACTATTCTCGTGTTTCATACGAAGTCATAACAATATCCCACAATCTATAAGAGACAAGCTCTAAACACCTAGTATGAGTGGCATGCATAACTCATAAAGTCTGCTGCATATGATCTAGAAAATTCTGTGGATCTTCATTTGGATCCATTCCAGTGAATAGTGGGGGATCTCGGTTAATAAAATCCCAAACTCTCATGCTAACTTCTCTATTCGAGGTACTAGGGGACTGAGGTTGGGCCTGTAAGGTTACTAGTTGAGTTAACAGATGTACAACACTTCTCATATCTATATCCTCATCAGGAGCAACCAGGAGAGGAATCAGAGGTACGTTAGTTTCTCTATGTCGTTCTGGGAGGAAATGGTGTTATTCCAGAAACCTGAGTATCAGCCTCATCGTGAGGTTCATGTTGATCCATATGGGTAGGTAGCACCCGACTAATACCTTCTCCTAGCTCTTCATCTATTCTCTGAACAAATGCTTGACATCTCATAATGCCCATCGCTATAAATATAACAAGATAGGGATTACAAATGAATACTTACAGCTCAACTCTATCGCACAATCTAGATAAGAAGGAAAGGTATTCATCCTAGATATCCCATAGCCTCATATTTATAATTTGGTGCACGACATACCTATAAACAAGACTCTACTAGACTCCCTTGGAAAAGCCTAATCTGATACCAAGTTTGTCGTATCCTAACCTTGGGAGGTGCGATCGGCACACGATGCCCGAAGGCCCGTGCGAACCAACGTCTATTGTTAGACCACTTCAATATGAAATATGGGCCAACAAGGCCTACAAGTGTAAAACCAAAATTAATTATTCACAACCGACTGTGAAAGAAACATTGACATTTTATACATATTCACAAATGTTGCCAACAATGTCATAACCAACCCTTAAATACATATGAACACTAGTCTGCAAGCCTTTAAGAGATGTGATAGACACTGAAGTGCATGTTCCTGTTAATTTGGGTGCAGTGGGGCCCTATCCCGACCATAAGAAAGGAACATTAGTATGGAATATGTTCTGAGTATGTAAGACTAATAAGGCATGTAAATTGACTTAACATAAGAGATATGAATACATAATTTCAACCTGGATACCGAAGATAAGCCACCGGGGGCGTACACTGCGGAAACCATGAATCTTAAGTGTATGCAAGTTTTGAAAAGAATGAAGCTGCTCATCGGGGAAATTCATTAAATACATAATATATTATCATTTAGCCGCTCTTTGGGGCATATCATATCATATCGTACCCAGCCTCAAAGACATCTCGGTTGTACTCGGTCTTAATAGGACTAGGCGTACTCAGTCTCAAAAGGACTCGGTCGTACCCAGCAACACAAGAGCTCGTGAATATTTCATATCACACCACTCCATACTCGGCCTTATAGAGGACTCGGTTGTGTCTGGCCTTAGGAAATCTCGATTGTCCCCGGCCTCAACAGGACTCAACTTAGTCGTCCTTAAGAGGACTCGGCAACCTCACATCACACATCATATTTCATCATACCTAATTGATCTGTGGTTGAACAATAGGTGTCGTACCTAGCTGACTATAGCACGACTTGGTAAAGTAAAATAGATATATATACATATAAGTACAATACAAGATCATTTTCAAAATACACTAAGATTAAACTCATAATGAATCATATTTTCCGACCTCAAGATACTATCTAGGAACATCTCAGACATGAAAGAAATGCCACGGGCAAAGAATGTACAAGAACAAGAACAATTTTATCAAGAAGGGCTTAGGACAATCCAGTCTTACAACATAGAAATCATTCAGAAAGAGATGCTTACATCAAGTCATGCCAAGAAGGAAAGATGCCTTACATACCTTATTGAAGAACTAGCTATGCTTTCTTAATTCTTCCGCTTTTATGATGATTATCTCCGCCTCCATGAAATATCCAAATAAGTATAGCCAGAAGATAGGTGATACATCGATGATCTCATAATTCTTCACACTGAATCCCACTAGGTTCGCCTTTGATTTAGCCTTAGATTGTTTAGGAATTCTCATAGTGGTTTAAGAGCATTTTTTGGTGAACTAAAGCTGGTGATATCCCCTTGAATGAAAGAGAAAAAATCTATACTACCATTTCATACCAGGTCTAGGAAATGCCGCCGCCCTAACTGCCAAACGAGTTGCCTCGCACCGACCAGCATGTCCGATGGGACAGCTGGCACAACTTGGTAAAATGTAACTGCCTCTTTGTCTTTATAACGTGTCGCCAGCTGATTAGTTATGTCCAAATTCCCATTAATCTTCAATTTCATATGTGGGGGGAAAGTGTGGGGTGTAACACCTGTAGAAGACTTCAACCTCAAGCAGTGGTCGAACCCATCGTAAACTCTTCGAAACCTGTTAGCACATAGCCAAGCCATTAGAATTAAATCTCTTTTAGTCAGCCAAGTCACGTAAACTGCTAAAGCCAAAAGTAACTCAAAATGAAATGCTTGCTCTAAACAGACCTTCTGTGAATCCGAAGCTATTTCTTTTATCTCTCTAGTACTACCATGTAGAGTCAATAATGGTATAGAAATACTGCAAGTCTCGACAACATCCAATGCAAATCCTAAGTCCTAGCCATACACAAATCTATAAATTCCTAAATACCACATATGAATCTTGAACCTATTAGAACTGTTCTCGAGAGTCATTCACCTTGCTCTAAAATCCAATGAACAACTAACACGTACAAAAGGAATGTGCTCTATCAGCATATGAATATCCAAAGAGAAGCAACCAAGTGATTCCTCTTCCTTGCACACACATCCACAACGAATATCAAACCTGAATCACCCCAAGATTTCCATATACCGATAAAGTATAGTACATCATGCATCCAGCAATTTCCTTGCTCAAGCCATCCTCAATGTCTTCCTCTTCAAAATCATAACTAGCCCACAAGCGTCACTAAATCTAGAAACTGATATAACACATGGCCATGCAATCCAATTGTTGGTAGTATACTCCCCTACTTGGCTCAGAGCCACAAAACACATCATCTGCTAAACCACAGTAATCTTCCTTCATAACTTTCATGATCTCGCACTTCCATCCAGTTGAATCCCCCCATAAGCTCATGCGGCACTAGTCATCACACCTTTCAAATTATCTGCCAAGTACATACTCATCCTCGTGATAGTCGTACGAACTTCCTCAAGCGATCTGAACTCAAATTGTAGTGTATGCACTCTACTGTATAGAAGGAAAAACTCTTCATAGAAACCTCATAAGGATCACACAACCTCACACCTTCTCGCATGAGATAACCCACCTGCTTAACCTCCAACAGACATCTCTCTATGACCCTACCATGGTCACAACCACTATGCAATCTACATGCATGTATAAATAATACTCTTACACCCAAGAATCATACTCCTAATCAACCATCTTCTACCCAAATTCGAAATTGAAAGCTAGGGTATGGAACCTTACCTCTAAGATGAAGAACTTGAGGGATTTCTTGTTGGATTTCAAGGTTTGAGCAACATTTGATGAACAAAGGCTTAGGAATTCCTCCTCTAACTCTAGGGAACTTTCTCCTCTCTAAAAACATCAGATTAACCATCCAAAATGACCCTAAGATCATTTTATAGGAACTAGGGTTGGGTTATGCAATTAGGAAAATGGACCCTCCAAAATATGGACTCGACTACAGACCAGGCTTCGCGAGCTCTGTAGCACGGTCTACCGCGCTACAGACTGTGCACTATAAGGTATATAGCACAGTCTACCGTGCTACAGACCTTATGCCGTGAGGTATATAGCATGGTCTACCACGCTACATACCTTTCTCCGCGAGGTATATAGCATGGTCACATTCTTCCAACCTTTGGGAATTTAGTCATAACTTCTTGTAGGAGTGTCCAAATGACAAATGATTTGAAGTGTTAGAAACTAGACTCAAAGGGATTTACTTTGATAGGTATATCACCTCCTAAGTAGTTATAGTTTGGTAGAAGAAGGCATTTGAAGTAAGATCTTGTGCGAATTGAAACATCATTTCCACTTAATGTATCCAACTTGTTCCATACGAATTCTTGCCATTCACCAAACTCCTTAGTATGTTCCAACACACCTTAAACATATATTTTTCATTTCAAAATAATGTGGTTCTATCCCATGGGTCTCCTTTTAGTACTCGATCATGTATTCCCAAATACTGTTGGTGCGCTTTAAAAATCTTAAATCATTAGGAAATTTTAACGGGGCCTTACATTCTTCCCCGCTTAGGATCATTCCTCCTCCAATGAGTAGATTCCATCCCCAAACACTTAACATAACCCGTTTCTTCTTCTATACATCTTAAGCCCCCAAATTTGACTAACTCCCAAATTTTTCAGAAATTTCGGCAGAGACTCCTCTCCAATTGGGCCTAACCACCTTCCAGAGAATTACCAAAACCTGTCCTAACAACATATACATGAACCAACGACACAACATAACATTAAAACAATGTCAATCGTGGCCTCACGGGCAGTATACTACCAAAAAGGAACACCTTTAACATCAGCTGTAATTGTTACATAATTCATAGAAGGTAACTCTTAGAATTTTCGTAGAACATAACTTTATAAATACATGATTATTAAAACAAATGAGGGTACTTCTTCTTAATTTCTTCCTCGGCCTCCCAGGTGGCCTCTTCAACCTGCTGGTTTTGCCATAACGCTTTCACTGAGGCAATTTCTTCATTACTCAACTTTCGGACTTATCGATCAATAATAGAAACTAGAAACTTTTCATAAGTCAATTCCTCATTAACCTCAATAGTCTCAACCGGAACAATGAATGTCGGGTCTCCAACTGCTTTATTCAACATAGACACATGAAATACCAGTTGCACTAATGACATCTCAGGCGGTAGCTCAAGCTTGTACGCCACTTCACCGATCCTTTGAATGATTTTGTACGGTCTGACATACCTCGGACTCAATTTCTCTTTCTTACCAAATCACATCACACCCTTCATGGGGGAAACCTTTAAGAATACCCAATCATCTTCCTTGAACTTCAAATCCTTACGACGAACATCTGAATAGGACTTCTGATGACTCTGAGCAGTTTTCAACCGCTCCTTAATGATCTTAACCTTCTCCATAGACTAATGCACGAAGTCCGGTCCTATCAATTTTGATTCCCTAATCTCGAAA
>AWOL01S0184075.1:3113-20960 GCA_000715115.1 Nicotiana otophora | reverse complement strand
TGTAACATAGTGTTCTGTAGTTTATATTTTATACGTTGTGCAGGCTATTGGCCTACATATAGTCTACCAGATGGGATTGCAAATGCAGCAACATGCCGGTGAGGAAGCGGCCGCTTTGCACGATTATGGCCGGCAGGTTGCAGAGGTAGCTGCCCGGACACTGCAGCGAGCCCGAGAGGATCAGCGCTTAGGACACGACCCTGCTTATGTGGCGCCAGAGCAGTACCAGTGAGGTAGGGGTATCCCACGAGGTAGGGGTGATCCACGAGGTAGAGGTGCCCCACGACGTAGGGGTGCCCCACGAGGTAGGGCTGCCCCATGGGGTCGTGGTGGGCGGCGATGAGATGGTCCCCAGCAAGGGGGCATTGAGGCCCCTGTTGATGATGTTGATGTTGATCTGTCGGGTGACGTTCATGAGCCGGACGAGTATCCCAGCAGCATATCGTCATACAGCCTTGGGCTGCAGCTCACTCCAGGGACTTCGCAGGTGACCCTGTCAGGTCCATTATTGACCACAGGCACGGACATCACCGAAGAGGATTGTGATGCATACTTCCTAGGCCCATCGACCGTTGCTGAGGATCGACCGACCCGAGATGTGGATAGTGGACGCCGGCTGAGCTATGGCTCATCATCGAGGGGTGCTGGGGAGCTTTCACAGGCGCAGGTATGTTTTTCTAAATTTGTTTTTTCTTTTCTCATTTATTTTCCATAAATAACTTTATTAATTTTCTTATTAAGGCTTCATCCTCTCCCGTCACAGAGGCCGCTTTGTGCGATATTGACCTGGCTGTGACGGATGATTATATTCAGGAGCCCGACGAGATCGTGGTAAGACAATTTAAATTATTGTGACTTAATATATATTTTCCTATACTGAGCTGACTTATTCTTCTGTAAGTTACTACTGGACCGATGACCCCTTCTACTGATCCTGCCAGCACTACTGATGATCATGCTGTAGCGCATCCTGCTATAAAGAGGCGACGTGATGAGGATGATCTTGATAGCGTAGCCGGGCGGGATGGCATGCGCCTCAGGCCAGCTGCTGCATTGAAGCACACAGGTTGTGGAACACATTGATTTTCTTTCTTCTTTTTTTTTTGTATTTGATGTAAATATTATTTTATGTAAATAATAGCAACAATTTTTATTTTTTTCGTTATATGCGCATTATGTATATATTTTCCGGGTTCTTCGATATTTTAATACTGCAACACAAACACAAACACAACAACTTAACATAATTTAAATTCGGTACACATAATGAAAATACATGACATGGAAAGAATAAAGATAAAATACAACACTCAACACATACATTGGTTTGTTTTGTCAACTATTCTTTTCTTCAACCACTCAAATTGATCCAACAGCTTTTTTTTTCTTCTTCCACCTCTTTTAGTTTCTCCTTCAATGCCGCAATTTCTCATTTATACATAACCTCATCACGTTCGTATATTTTGTTCAAATCATGAATATACTGCAAAGTTTGTTTGTAGCATTCTTGCTTACAGGGTTCATCAATCCATACCTCAAAATTGCAAAAAGGTTCATCGGGAATCCTATAAAACTTGTTCACACACATCCAGTATCGGCGCCCAACTTCACCATCATCCCAACAGTCCTCCATCATACATTTTTGCCGCACTGGCACCTTGGTACATAAAGGCGTTCAGACATTTGTTAAAGCGAAAAAAAAAACGCTTTTATGGAGAGTTTTGCTATTGGTTATTGTTAAGCGCAGAAAATAACTAGAATGCGACCGTTATTTATAGGCAAGACAACACACATAACGTAGTATTTAACCGCGCTATACTTACACATAATGTAGTATTTAACAGCGCTATGCTTCGCGTGTTAAAGATTCTTTGGGATACAAAACAGCTTTTTCGCAGGCGGGCAGCTTTTCAGTTCGACAAGACAACA
Source organism: Nicotiana otophora (assembly GCA_000715115.1). Taxonomy (NCBI): domain Eukaryota; kingdom Viridiplantae; phylum Streptophyta; class Magnoliopsida; order Solanales; family Solanaceae; genus Nicotiana; species Nicotiana otophora. The sequence goes on along the minus strand of AWOL01S0184075.1, from coordinate 19,031 downwards.
CACATAATGTAGTATTTAACCGTGCTATGCTTCGCGTGTTAAAGATTCTTTCGGATACAAAATAGCTTTTTCGCAGGCGGGCAGCTTTTCAGTTCGACAAAACAACACACATAACGTAGTATTTAACAGCGCTATGCTAACACATAACGTAGTATTTAACCGCGCTATATATATTCACATATTTATCAAAAATCTTCCTCCTCTGACAGTGTAGTTTTCTAATAATACTTTTAGCGTGAAATTAGAAGGTCTACTAAAAATATTTTTATTTTTTAATCTAATATTATTTTTGATTACATGAACAGAAGGGAGAAATTCATTAATTTATTCAACTGAAAAATGGACCATTATCAATAAGATTTAACAATAATGGAAACATAATTTTATTTGATACATCTTGCAACATAAACAAGTACATACACTTATTACAACTACATTACGAAACCCAGTTACTACGTGTATCCTTGATAGTTGGACACATTAGAAGAACTCCCACCAGGAGCTGGATTATCACCGCCACCCAAACCAACCGAAGGACATTTTTGACGGTCATGTCCTGTTTGCGAGCATATACCACATTTGCGCGCATAAACGGTATCGCTAACATCCATTTGGTTCCATATACGCGTTCTCTTTTGCACTTGTATTCGACGCAAAAACTCCTTGTTACACACTATTTTAAATGATTCCGACGGCCAATAATGCTCAGCACCCACTGGCTGCAACTGCCCACTATAGGTGTTTAAGTATGCAGCAACACTATATTGTTTGTCAACGTAGTTGGTTGGCCCTAAACCAACATGTTGAAAGCACCTTATGGCATGTGAGCACGGCATGTGGTAGATGGATCATTTTCCACAAGAGCATAACCTTGTAGATTCATTTATGGTATGTACATTATTTCCTCAGTTTTGATGGATAGCGGTGCGAACTTCAAAAATATTTCTGTCGTAATCATATTGTAAAAATGAACGCCAATATGCTCGCCGCCTGTATTTCTCAAATCTCTTCATCGACAGTGGCATAAATTCAACACCTCTTTCCATCAATGACGTTGCAGCTGCAGCCCTTTCAACAAACCTCTCTGCCATCTGTTTGAACGACATGCGCACCATGGCAGTGACAGGCAATCCTCTTGCAGACTTGAATAACCCGTTGAAAGACTCTGACACATTTGTAGTCAGAATTCCCCATCTTCTTCCACCATCCGCATGTAAAGTCCACTTGTCAAGCTCATGTCGCATCAACCAATGATAGGCTCTCTCGTCTTCCTGCCTGATAGATTTCATGTGTCTCCGAAATTTATGCTTTGGTGTTTTGTTGCTGCCATCCACATCAAATCATGCAGATCCTTGTTGGGATGTGCTTTCTGAAAATTGGCCTTCAGGTACTCACACAGTAACGGTGGTAGGCATAAGGTTCTTGCCATGCAGGAAAATTCTGTACAGAACTTAAGATACCACCATGCCGATCAAATATTAGACAAATACCGGAACGCTGTTTGACAACGTGCTCTTTCAAATGGTTCAAAAACAACGTCCACGTCTCTTGGCTTTCATTGGCAAAAATAGCAAAAGCTAGAGGAAATATTAGTATCTACTGCAACGGCGATCAACAGCTTGATATCATACTTTCCATAGACATGAGTGTCGTCTATGGATATTACCGGTCGGCAATGCAGAAAATCATCAATTGGTGGTTTAAATGCCCAGAACACGTAATTGAATATATATTCTGGTCTTCCCGTACTCCGCTCAAGCTTTCATTCAACAACCGTCCCGGGGTTAAAGTGTTGCAGTGCGGCCATGTACCTGGGTAGAGCTGCAAATGATTTATCCCAGTTACCATAAATAATTTCAAACGCACGTTTACGCCCGAGAAATGCCTTTCTTTTGGTAATGGTATGGCCATATTCCTGGTGGACTGATGTAATACACTCTTTGATTTTATACCTTATGGACGCTTCAAGGTGTGGAATAAAGACAAGAGAAATCAAGTCAATATCAAAGTTGTAGTGATTCCCATTGAATGTGTTCATTTCACATCTGTGGGTGGGAATATATTTACCCACTTTCCACAAACTTGTGTTCTTCTTGCTCGCACGCAGCATCCAATGACAACCCGCAAACCATCCGCGGAAAACAACCTTGTATACATTCGGACTTGACTCTCATACCGTCATCTCACGACACTCTTTTACGCTGTACATTTTTGCCGCCTTGCTTAAGCGCACTTTATCAGGAAAAAGCATGCCATTTTCCAGCACCGTTGGTCTAGAATCATCCCACATTGCTGTCCGAATTTCATCAAAATCCCTTGTTAGAGCATCCACATCCGGCATACTTGGCAAATGATCAAGGTAGGGAATCTTCCTTGAATGAAACGGCACTTGGGACTCGTACATTCTTGGTCTAACGAGGGGTGGAGCATACTCCCTTGCCAAATCAGGTCCTTCATTCTCTTTCTCCTCATCACCATCCTCACGAGGAAAGGGTGTGTCATCTCCAGAATCATCGGAATTGTTGTCATAATCACTGTTCTCTTCCTCACTCTGTGCATCTGCCAGATCCCGATTTAATATGTCGTCGTCGGGCAATTGAGTCAGGACAGGTGGTTCAACTTGCTCGTTTTCACTGCACAAACAATAAAATAATAAGCTACTGAAATTAATAAATACTTTCCATATTGTTGTATCACTTCACTTACAAATCATAATGTATTGACATTCCTTGATGGACTTTATCATGTTGGTGATGACTCCCGGATGGACCACCATGATCCAACACACCAGAACTACGCATATTCCAACTGGTCGTGGGTTCATAACTTGTAAAAGTGATATCTGGCTGGTACCCCCTGTGGAATATATGAGCGTTAATACAAACTCAATACAACAAAAATATACATCGTAACACAAAGGAAAATTGAAGTTTACCACTCGTCTTGTGGATTATGTAAAGCATGAGAGAAATTATTTCTTCGCTCCTCATTCGCCGGTGGTGATAAGTTTAAATCAGGGCAAACTCTTTCATCCGGAACCTGTCCGGCAAAAACTGCTCCAGAATAACCACCCGATGACTGAAGGTTATCCCTACTATGCGCAACCTCATTATTGCGAACGTCTTCGACCTTGACGTATATTTTCAATATTTTTATCACAAGAAATTCCCAGTATTCATCCGGAGTCCTCAAAAAATCCCTCAAAGTTTCATCATCGTCGATGTTAAACTCAGCATAACAAGCAACCCTTTGCGGAGTGACGAAATATGGATATCTTCCGGTTACTGTAAGGTTCACCGAACATTTTCTCATACTCATTTTATTNGTGGGTTCATAACTTTTAAAAGTCATATCTGGCCGGTACCCCCTGTGGAATATATGAGTGTTAATACAAATTCAATACAATAAAAATATACATCGTAACACTAAGAAAAATTAAAGTTTACCACTCGTCTTGTAGATTATGTAAAGCAGGAGAGAAATTATTTCCTCGCTCCTCATTCGCCCGTGGTGATAAGTTTAAATCAGGGCAAAGTCTTTCATCCGGAACCTGTCCGGCAAAAACTGCTCCAGAATAACCACCCGATGACTGAGGGTTATCCCTACTATGCGCAACCTCATTATTGCGAACGTCTTCGACCTTGGCGTATATTTCTAATATTTTTATCATAAGAAATTCCCGGTATTCATCTGGAGTCCTCAAAAAATCCCTCAAAGTTTCATCATCGTCGATGTTAAACTCAGCGTAACAAGCAACCCCTTGCGGAGTGACGGAATACGGATATCTTTCGGTTACTTTAAGGTTCACCGAACGTTTCCTCACACTCATTTTATTACATAACAACGATACCAATCTATCGTATTCCATTGCAAGTGACAACTTAACATGAAACTGTGGAGATAAACTATAGCTAACAGAGTTATTTGCCACCACAACCTCATCCCCCCCCCCAATATAATGAAACCCTTACTTTTTGCTCTTCAGACATTATGAAAAAATGCTTGAGAATTTAACAAGAAGAAAAAATTGAACGGGAGTTAGGAATATTTTTGAATGAATTTTTGTTAAATCCTAACGCCTTTAAATAAAGCAATGCCTAGCTCGGGGGGCTGAATTTATTTAGGTATAGCGCTCTTTTAAAGGGCGTTATACCCATTTGAATTATTGTTATATCAATTAAACGCATGAGACTTATTGGTGGGCCCACAAAACATGTATAACGCTCTTTATAACTGCGCTATACATATATAGCGTTGTTTCTAAAGGCGTTATATGTATAACGCTCTTTTAAAGAGCGTTATACCTTAACGTCCAAAACATTTCCGTTAAAAGTCCGTTAAGGTATAGCGCTCTTTAAAAGAGCATTATACATAGTTAGGTAACTCTTTTTTTTTTACTTGTATTTCCTTTCTTTTTGTCAAAAAGAACCACAAATGGGTTCTGGACTCTTAGTTAACAGCTTAGAGATGGGACAGGAGCAGGTTAAGTATCATTATCATCAGTCCAGACGGCAGTTGGCATAAGGTTTGTTACTTTCATCTCGCAGTGTGAATGTGGAACACCCCTAGTCTTTTCTTTTCTTTAATCATTTATGGCAAAATTAGCTCCACTTGAGTTAATTCAGAGAATATAGAAAGATGATATATACAAGTATTAAGACAGCATAATAAGTTTGAATTTCCAAATATGTGTGTATATCTAGGAAATTACCAGATTGCGCTCTAACAGAAACTACAAAGAAAAACAAGCACAAAATTGTGTTCTCCAGAAAAAATATCGTCATGGTACTTCATGAAGATGTGATTCTCGAAAGGTCACTGGCCTACGTATTCCAAAGGCCTTAGAAAAAACCAGACAACAATAACCGATAACTTGTACACAAGTTGCACTGCATCTAGTCTGTCCCATCATTAGATCTCACTAACAAGAGCATAAAACTGCGCAACACACATATAACATCATTCTAAAGCTTGTACAAGGAGCATTACAACACTATTAACTCAAGAATACCTCAGTATATACTCATCTGAACAACCTGCAACTGATTTTTCATATCATACAATTGCATTAAACTTTAAAGTATGATAAAGACCAAAACATAGCACATGACTATGTTGATCTAGAATTGCATAGTACATAGCCAGATATGAGGGAGCTGAAGGCCAAAGCTGCAAATGCAAGGAAGGACATTGCTACGGAGGCGCTTGCCATATCAGGAAACTTGTCCTTCCCCCAATTGGACTGCCAATCATCAATGCGAGTGGCAGCAGAAGATGATGCTGATATCAGAAGATATGTTACCATCTGTCATATAGAAAAACAGTAAATTTTAACAGAATCACAGCAAAGACCTCAAACTAAAGTGGTTATGGAGGTACTCTCAAGACCCTCAAAGTTTATGGAGCAAGGTAATTAAAGCCAAATATGAAGTAGAAGACAACTGGATGACTAAACCAGTTAACATAGCTTATGGAGTTAGTCTTTGGAGGTCTATAAGAGTATTATGGCCAGCTCTAAAAAACCAAGTCTCTATTAAAGTGCTAAATGGTAGCAGGACATCCTTCTGGAATGACAATTGGCTGGGGAATGGAGGCTCTGAATGATTTATTCTTTGACATATATGCTCTAGCTCATCACCAACAGAGATCTATAGCTGAAATGTGGTCACCTCAAGGTTGGGAACTAATACTCATAAGAGACTTGAATGATTGGAAGATAAATAGAATGATTATGTTCTACAAACAACTGGACAACTTCACAGGAATTCAGAATGGAGATGACGCATTGAGATGGCAAGGACATAGTAGTGGAAAATTCAGTGTCAATGCAGCCTACAAAACGATAAACCAACCAATACCTCAAGTCACCAACTAGCACTGGAAACATATTTAGAAGACCAAGATACCATATAAGGTTGCATGCTTCTCATGGCTACTGGCAAAAGGAAGTTGTGCTCACACATGAAAACTTAAAACAAGAGGAAGTGGACTCTATGCTCAAGATGTTTTCTTTGTGAAAATGAAGTGGAAACAGTTGGTCACCTATTTTTGCACTGTAGGATAACTGATCAGTTATGTTTAGGTGCCGCACCCGTGTTGACACGACACCGGTGTGGGTGTGGATATGGGATCCGTACCGGATCTGGTCAAACAATTTTGGGTACTTTGACCACGATAGACGGGAAAATTCGAAACGAGATACAATTTGATTCCCGAAATCATAACCAAAACTAGGATAAATTTGAAGAAAGTAGCATACCTTATCTAAAAAATCAATCATTTACCTATCTGCATCTTGAGAATAAAAAAGAAATCCACATTCTACAAATTTCTCATAATTTAGATATATTTTTATATTTTTAGTTTTTTGAATTATTTTTAGCCGGATCCCCGCACCTGTTTTACTAGGATCCGTATCCCCGAATCTTAGAATTTACATCTCGAAGGATCCGACCTTTAGATCCGCACCCGTGTCCGAGCAACTTAGCTGCTAACTAGAGCTGAAGTATGCATTTTCAAAGTCCATCTCATGGCTAATCAACAAATGTCCAAGTCCACTCTAAAATATAAAAAGTATATACGTTTTATATAAAAGTGATAGTTTATTGCTTCTTTTTGAAGATCAAATTAATCTTATCATGCATGTAATGCTTTGGTGCATGCCCAGCTGCAGGTAAGTTTGTCAACTACAACATAAAAAAACAACCTTTTAACTGTTAAATATTGGTTCTTAGAATTAGATTAACTCAACCTGAAGTATTCACTGAGTACGACTAAATAAACTAGCTATTCGTAAACAAATAACGAAAAAAGGATGGAAAGATAAAAACTGCCAAAGGATCTCACTTGAAAACCCAACAAAAGAAACAGCAAACCTCAATAAGTTAAAATATTCTAAAGATCTATTTAGCGCCCAATAGAACTACCAATCCACAAAGGAACCTAACAGAAAAGAAGGTTCTGAAGGTTTAAAAACTATCACCTGTCCTCTTTCCAATCTCTACTGTGTGTTATTCCTTTTAGTTTTGTACAGATTAAGTTAGCCGATAGCAGAGTTCTAGTAATTTTACTAGCCTTTCGAAATTGAGAGGGCACACAAAACAAAGCCTATAGACTCAATCTGCTAGTGCAGAGTATGCAAACAAGCTTAGTAACTCTTAGATGAAGACTTTGGGACCTATTAAGGTGGGAAAAAGAAACAGATATAAACACCCTCTTTCACGGCGTTCTGCTTTCAAAAGGTGGCCTTTCAGAGAGGGATGGCATTAATCTAATACTCCATCTGTTTCAATTTATGTGAACCCATTTGACCGGGCACGGAGTTTAAGAAAAGAGAAAAGACTTTTGAACTTGTGGTGTAAAATGAGACACATATATTTTGTGTGGCTATAAATCATTGCATAAAGGTAAATTGTTTCCAAATAAGGAAAGTGGTCATTCTTTTTGGCAAGGACTAAAAAGGAAATAAGTTCACATAAATTGAAACGGAGGGAGTAATATACTATCTATTTGTTTATTTTTAATAAGGGGTCAATATTGGTTAATGGAAGAAATTTTCCCTCAAGATAAATGAAAACAGAAAAGGAATTATTCTTAGGCATAAAGCAGAGGGGTAGTAAAGTATATGGCAAATAATACAGGGCTCAGAAGGAGATGCCACAAAAAAGAAAGGTGATTCTACAGTTGGATAGACCTGTTAGAATTTTCCAGCCAATGAAAGCTAGCAATTAATAGGCACCCAGATGATCTCACAAAGGAAAAATTCCTCCAACCCTGTGGGAATATTTTTCAGTGAACTCTTTTAAGATTACTTTCCAGTTATCAAAAAAAGAAATTGAGGCAACTCTATGACAAATAAACATTTTTTATGGGGTATATGATCCCTTTACTATTCACTTTACAAAGAGGCGGACAGCTAGAACAGTCTCACACCAGGCTAGTGCAAATCCATCACCACCATTAACGAATTTTTCCTCTCAATCAAGGCTCGTAATATCATACTTCATAAAAGTCATAGTTCCCATTACCGCAAAAAAAGAAGTCAGAAGTTTTTAAAGCTTAAAACCATTATAGTAGTTAGTCATTGTACCCACTTGACCATGAAACATGCGTACATAAAGGCATGTCTTGTATTCATTATTTTAGAATAGACACAACATGTCCCAGAGAGGCGGGAGCGAAAGAATGTATTCGTGTTAGAGTTTAAATTCTATGCACTAATGGCGTGAAAAATATTTACACAATCAGGTTTTAAAAGGTTCCTTAGATAATGATAAGTAAACTATAATAACATGTTAAATTATACTGATAGTATAAGAATATCACAATGTCAATGTATATAATGAAAATCCTTAGTGCTTTGGGCTGAACCAACTTGCCTGATCAAGGGCAAAATCAAAAAAGTAGCGCAAATGGTGCTGCACGACGTTCTTGCCTGTGGCAGATTGGTAGGCCAAACTGAATGCCTGAGCTCCCGAATACACAAATCCTATAACGTTCACTGACATAGAGTACCTGCCAATGCAAATTCACCGACCAATATTATCATTCGTAAGAACTCAATGAGGTAAGGAATTGAATTAATCAATTTAAAGAGAAAATAAGTGACAAACCTGAACTCCTTGTAACGTTCGAAAGAGTCCAGAGCCCAACCTTGATTCCTATCAGCTGCCAGTACAGAAAACGAAACCAAGCAAAACAAAAACCCAAAAATCCTAAAACCTAAAGCCGCTTTCTTTACCATTTCATCCCTCTTCGCCTTTCTTAAAATCGAAAACGGCGGCCTTACTTTCCTCCGCCGGTTGCCCCCGCCTCCGTCGCCACCTTCCCCAATAGTAGTACCATCACTGACCACCAGATCCGCTTTCACTATAGCCAGTGGCTCCTCTTTGATAGACAGTTTCACCACCACTTCCGGTAACGGAGGTTTCTCCGGCGGACTCCTCGTCGGAGCTGCAGAAGGTTTATTATCCTCTGGATGGAACGACTCGTGAGGAAGAGATATCTGATCGGAGGAAATTGATGACCTCGCCGGAGATTCCACCGGCGGGGAAGATACCTTAGTAGAATCTCTATTAACAGTAGTATGAGCAGCAGCAGCAGTATTAGTATTAATATTGCTAGCTTTATTTGCGTCGGACTTAGTAGAATCATCTGAATCATAATCGGTACTATGAAAACGAGCTGGAGAAGAGTATTTAATAGCTTTATCTGTTTCAGAGTCAGTAGAATCTGAATCGGAGAGGCAGTGATGATTTTCATTCTCCATTGCAGCTTGCAGAGTCTGCTTGTTATTGGTGTGATTCAATTCCATATTGAAGAAACTGTGATACAAAGGGATTGAAAATGGGTTGAAACGGAAAGCAGAATAATGAATGGGAAATGGGAGTTGAAAGATGAGGTCGCGGCGATAATGATGGTTTTGGCGGTTTCGTTTTCTACGTCTGAAATTGGGAAAGACTGTTCCTCCTTAAGGACTGCTTAATACTATACTGTATTCACGTGTCTAGTATTCACGATTTCTCCTAGTCAGAAATAACATGAAATAGGGCCATCTTTCAAAAAAATAATGATATATCTAGAAAGGATCTGAAAGTACCACGCAACTTTATACGAAAAAAAGAAAAGGTTAAAATATCATAATTGCTCGACTCATTAATACTATTATTATAAAATACGAATATTTACTATTACACCTCAACAAAGCAAGTTTGAATCAGAGTCAACTATATGAATCTTGGTCCTACCTCCCATTTACTAAGAATATCAATAATAATAGTAATTACTAAATATTAACATACGCAAAAGAGACGCATTCCTAATATAATCACAATACACAAATGTGACTTACAAATTGTAACTAAGAAATGCAACTAACAAATATCAATAGACGAATACGACTTATAAACAAGAAACTGTGTTTTTCTTCGTTCTTTCTGGTTTTTTTTTTTCTCCAAAAAAGGGGACAGATAGCTCGCTAAATGATGCGAGTAGTTGCGGTTATATCCTGCCCATCCAAAGCTAAGTACTACATTAGCTTATTTAATCAAGCCAATTAAATAACAACAACAACAACAACAACCACCCAGTATAATCCCACTAAGTGAGGTTTGGGGAGGATAGTGTGTACGCAGACCTTACCCCTACCATGAGGTAGAGACGCTGTTTCCAATAGACCCTCGGCATCCTTCCCTCCAAGAACCTCCCCACCTTGCTCTTGGGGTGACTCGAACTCACAACCTCTTGATTGGAAGTGGAGGTTGCTTACCATCAGAGCAATCAAGCCAATTAAATGAAATATATAAATTGAGAAGTCCCGTGAAAGACAAATATAATACAAATTTCAATTGCTGCCGTTCTCCAGTTAATTGATTTCTCCAGTTAGTTACTTTAAAAAGATTACAAGTTGACAATTTGCCTTGTAGTTTTCTGGAGTTACCGGATAATACAAGATTTTTACCTTTAAAAATGAGGAATTTTCAGAAACCATTGTTATTTAGTGATTATTAAGTTTTTATAGCTACCATATACATAATTACTTCCTATAGCTATTATTCAGTTGTTACGGTAGTGTATTCGCTGTATTCGTGAAGTTGTATTCATGAATACAGCAGCAAAAAGCGCCTAAAATCAGGGCAATCCAATTGTACGCGCATGTATTCACATGTATTCGTGCTGTTATATTCATGAATACAGCAGTAAAAAGCGTCTAAATCAGGGTCGTCCAGCTATACGCGCATGTATTCACATGTATTCGCGCCATGTATTCATGAATACAGCAGTAAAAAGCGCCTAAAATCAGGGTCGTCCAGCTATACGCGCATGTATTCACATGTATTCGCGCCGCCATGTATTCATGAATACAGCAGCAAAAAGCGCCTAAAATCAGACAGTCCAGCTGTACGCGCATGTATTCACATGTATTCGCGCCGCCATGTATTCATGAATACAGCAGCAAAAAGCGCCTAAAATCAGACAGTCCAGCTGTACGCGCATGTATTCACATGTATTCGCGCCGCCATGTATTCATGAATACAGCAGCAAAAAGCGCCTAAAATCAGACAGTCCAGCTGTACGCGCATGTATTCACATGTATACGCGTTGTTGTATTCATGAATACAACAGTAAAAAATGCCTAAAATCAGGGCAATTCAGCTGTCTAAGAGATAAGAAAAACATAATAGCATATTTTATGCCTTATTTCATGCATCAATGATAGTATATACCATAAATACTTATTTTGCTATAAAATATAAAAGGTAGCTATAAAAAATAATATTTTAAAATGATTTTAATTTATAATAAATATGATGTATACCATTGCTATAGGAGATAAAATTTCCTTTAAAGAACTAGTTTAATGTCCAACTCACCCTCACTAATACTACTAATCTCACTATCCCAGCACCTAAAATTAAGGTAGTACACTACAAAGAGAACACACGTGGCGTTTTTCTCTATTACTTATGATAGAGATTACCAATTTGGTCTACTCAGAATCTTAAAACAAACGACCGCAGATTACAGGCAATGTAGTACACAATTTATGTAATTAACATAGCAAATAGAAGTTGCAATTAAAATTCTCTCCGAGAAAAGTTGCAGCCTGATAACAAGTGACAGATGATTGCTTTCCAAAAATGAAATTTAAGATAACTAATCACCAGCTTCCAGCTTCGTAGACCATAGCCACTTAACATGCATATGCAATTCCACGCTGATAATTTTAGTGAGTTTCCAATTTATAGGCGGATCTAGATATGGTTCAGCAGGTTCAACCGAACTCAGTACTTTCGACTCAAACCATGTATACATAAGCAAAAAATAAAATTTTATACATAATTGATCACAACCATTCTGAATCCAATGCCTCTAAAGTTTTGATTGTCTCTGTTTCTGAACAGCTAGTGGTACAATTCCAGCTAAACCTACCGAGTGAAATATTCTCACAAGCATGAGAAGAACCTGCGAGCTTCATAATACCGATCCAACACTACGTTGTACAGTGGGTGAATCTGTTCCAAGAGATTTTGAGAATAAGGACCAAATACATCCTTGGGTAATGGTGGAGCATCAGCCTCGTTGGTCCAGCTATACTGAGCAATTGAAAGACCACTTAAACAGTAACACGTATGGTAGTGGTCTCTACCCTTCCCAGGTTTGTCTCTGAAACCTCCATCTATCTACATCCCCAATATGATATCAGAATCTTCAAAAAAGATATAAAAGCAAAAGAGCAATCGAAACAGGGAATAATATTGCCAAAGAATCTAACACAGAGCATCATGTAACACTTGCTAAAGCCAAAAATGCAATATCTTCAAAGGGTTTGGTGAGTCACAGCTTCTGATATAGAATATTTTAAATCCACTAATTTTCTTTTTCCTTTGAAGAATGAATAAATGTACATGAAAATAGAGTTCTAATTGCACATTTTAAACATATCAAACACAACATCTTATTGAATTTTAAGAAAATGATAGTATGTGCCTCTTAAAGGCTATTGAGTTTGTATGTTCAAAGAAAAGAATGGCACTTATTAGACAAATGATATTCACGCTCCTTGAGAAAAGGTGTGATGCTCCAAAATCAGAAAGGAACTTAAAAGAAAAATAGGAAAGAGGATTTGTGCCTAGCATGCTCCACATACAGCAGCTTCTAATACATATAGGCAAACCAGTGATGTTATGACATTAGTAGACAAAATCCTAGCTTCCTCTAAATTTATGATCGTTGAAATACTCTTTTTTTATCCCTTATTTTCCAGCTTGTGCTTCTGGGCGCATGCATACACTAATACAAAGAGCAGTGACAGCGAGTAGGGATCCTCATAATATATTTTCTAAAATTTTAAGCACCTGGGAGCAGAGAAGAACGTATTGCTGCAGATAAAAGCTGTCAAAGACAGGTCGCATAGCTATGCGTCGATTGACAAAATCATATCCAGTATCTGCTATCTTTGTGGGATCTGAAGCATTTTCCTGTCCTGCAGCCAAAACAACATAAAGCAATTAGAAAATAAGTGTGAGAAATTAGGCCTAACCCATGGTTTGGATCATGAAACATACAGTACCCAGTTAAGGAGAAGCCCAGCTGAAAGCATTATAGGTTACTAATTACCTTCCAATCTAGAAATATCAAGTATATACAACCCAAATGCAAAGGTGTGACAAGAGAAGCGGTTTAAAATGGAGTATATTCTTTCACCCTTCATTTATCCAATTCCACCCACTGGGAGTCCTTAATCACATGATGTTTTCACCTTTTTTTTGTTTCAGATTCCAAGGAATTATTTAAATATCTCTGTAACAAAGGGTAGACCAGCAAATCGTACAAGATTACGTTGGTTTTGCCTTTGAGTTATTCTTCCTCAAATTGATATACCTTCTTGTCCAAGAGGGCAAGTCTTCTGAACATGAGATGATGTCCCTTCCAAATGCTCTTCTTCATCAGATAACTCTGACTCCGAAGAATCATCAGCACTTTCTGTACCGAGTTCATTTGACAGCCGTAGTTGTTCATGGACTATCGATTTTAATCTTTGTATAAGAAAAGCTACCGCACCCTGGTCAATCAAAGTCATCTTTAATTCAGTAATACTTGGACTACAAAATGGAAGTGTTCAGGACATAAAGGTAAAACTGGTAGTCACCTGCCAAAAGGAATAGCAGCCATCAACTAATTTATTTGTCCTGCCTTGAAATCCACCTTCGACTCCTTGTCTAAATACTACCCAATCCTAAGATACACAACGGTAATGCATCTCATGCCAATCAATACCGTCAGATGAACCAAATTTAAGTAATTTCACATCACCGACAGGTCGATTGAACTCAGCTTGGGAATAGTCATAAAAGAAGCACTGAAGAAAACTACTAAGAGAGGTAACGAGACTGAGAAAAAGGCACATAGAGGTACTACTATATGAAAGATAGAAGGAAAAGGAACCAATATTGGTTAATAATCGAACCCCAACCATCCCAGGAATGCAGTAGCAGAACCTGGTAAAGGGATCCCATGCAGCGGCTTAAAAATGGACCACTCAAGTAAATATAAGGTCAAACCAAGGTCGGAAGCAAAATTAAAGGCAAGAAGGCTACTTCTGGGTTCTAGATGTCTTCCTATCCACCATATACTGGTAATAAAAAGCATTCAAAAGTCTCATACTCCAGCGTCCCGGATGAAGGACAACGACCTATACGCTGCACATTATTGCAGTTGTTAATATCTAATTCACTTTTTTCATATTTTGATAAGAAAATTCACTTTTTCCATATGTTCACTTTTCCAGTGCATCAAACTTCTTTCCTTTTTATTTTCACTTTTCATCCATAATTATCCAATAACTAGTTTTATCTGTAAAAACAAAATAACCTACCATTTTAAAACCAAAATTTAAGTTAACCACAGTGGCATCCGCCTTAAATACTAGAATGATCTCCATTTCTTCAATTGCCAGCTGAGAGTCAGCTCATTTAACATTCTTTTTATTCCCCCTTCCTTCTTATGAAAAGTAATAAAAATGTAACCTGGAACATTGTGAAAACGAACTAAAACAAACAATGCAAGACACTTTTCTAGTTTCAGTTTCATTTTATCAGTCACGAAGGCCTGTAACAAAACAATATGCGCCATCCAACACCTTCCTAAAGCCAAAAAAAAAAAAAAAAAAAACTTACAATTAATCTTGGCAAGTCCAATCGATTCGCTTCGTTAATCAGAATCATTGCAGCCAACCCACAGAAAGTATACCTAGAAAATGAATTATATGTAAAGGGCTTCAATAACAGCATAAGTTGAGAAGTTATAGTGCTACAATGACAATTAACGTTGAAAGAGAAATGCAAGGAAAAGAGTAAAACTAGATTGAAAAGCATGAGCATATCTCCCAGGTGAGACTTACCCACCATGAGCTTCAGAACCTGGTTCGCCAGCAATTCCACCTTCATAAGTCTGACAACTGAAGCAAAAATGACAGTTTAGGAAAGGTTTATCCAAGCAAACATATTCTTATAATGAAATTGAACGAAAAATGAGGCGCATTAATTAAGGAAAAGAAAGAGCTTCCGCTCACTTCTTATCCTGTACTTCTGATACTAGTAATAAATTCTTCTTTATCCTAGACAAATAATTCTGATGATAAGACTGGAATTTAACCAAAAACTTGAGAGAACAAGAAGGAAAGCAAACTAGAAATATTTCCTTCACTATTTTTTATTCAATGAGGACAATGGTAAAAATTAGGAAACGACATCTATATCTCATATTTTAATCCCTGACGTGTGGCAGCTGTCATCAACTATTACTTGCGGTGAATTCAATGGGAATCATGAATGCAACTAAAGCACCAGTTTTGTCATGCATTTAGTACATATAATTAACTATCCACCATGAACTGACAACTAATCAGTGAACATCAATCAAATCAACTAGCATCAATTTCAAAGTAGTTGGTTTCAGTTATATGAATCCTCCAAATCCATTACTTCGGATAATTCCAAAACTCAATAATTTGTCTTTAAGATACATCAGGAACTTTTTAAATCTTAGGCTGTTTCTACCATAAGCATATATCTTACCACACAAAAGGACTTCTGGCAAACACGAGATCTAACGTAATTATAAGTTTATAACAACTAATCCTATTTTTTCTTAATCTCAACTTGATATCCTGGATTTTGGGCNCTTCAATTGCCAGCTGAGAGTCAGCTCATTTAACATTCTTTTTATTCCCCCTTCCTTCTTATGAGAAGTAATAAAAATGTAACCTGGAACATTGTGAAAACGAACTAAAACAAACAATGCAAGACACTTTTCTAGTTTCAGTTTCATTTTATCAGTCACGAAGGCCTGTAACAAAACAATATGCGCCCTCCAACACCTTCCTAAAGCAAAAAAAAAAAAAAAAAAAAAAACTTA
>AWOL01S0184071.1:0-11124 GCA_000715115.1 Nicotiana otophora | reverse complement strand
AAAAGGACGCCAACAGAAAAAATGAACAAAATGAACCTCAACATATCATCCATATGATCATCGGTGGGGTCGACACTCCACAAGGACCCGTAATCAAACGCAATAAGGTACCGACCACTGGGGTAAAACGAACCCGAGATTATGTGCCCGAAGGCACTTTATCATTCGACAACGAAGAAGTAGAGGGCATTTCTTAGCCCCACAACGACGCTCTGGTAATTTATATCCTATTAAATAAAGTTCAAGTTAAGCGTGTTTTAGTGGATCCAGTTAGCTCTGCGAACATCATCCGATAGAGGGTCGTGGAGCAGCTCGGTCTGCAAAATCAAGTTGTGCCCGCAGCTTGGGTCTTAAACGGCTTCAATATGGCCAGTGAAATGACTAAAAGGGAGATTATTCTACCATTAAACGTGGTTGGGACCATCCAAAATACCAAGTTCCACGTAATCGAGGGCGACATGCGGTACAAAGCAGAAAAGAAAACCTCAGTCCGAGATAAAACACATAGTTGTAAAGGACGAGGTAACTAAACTTCTCAAAATAGGGTTGATTCGGGAAGTAAAATATCCCGAATGGTTAGCCAATGTAGTTGTAGTCCCTAAAAAAGGGAACAAACTAAGAATGTGTGTAGATTATAAAGATCTGAACAAGGCATGCCCCAAAGATTCTTTTCCACTGCCTAACATCGATCTCATGATCGATGCCACAGCCGCCCACGAGATCCTTACTTTTCTCGATGCCTATTCCGGGTACAATCAAATTCAAATGAAACCGGAAGACCGAGAAAAGACCTCATTTATCACCAAATATGGAAGTCCATGCGCGCAGAGGACCATTTAACTCATTTGCAAGAGACGCTCGAGATTTTAAGGAAATACAACATGAATCTCAACCCCGAGAAATGTGATTCCGGTGTTGGTTCGGGCAAGTTCCTTGGCTTCATGGTATCAAATCGGGGAATCGAGATCAACCCCAATAAAATCAAGGCCATCGAAGACATCACCGTCGTGGATAGTGTAAAAGTAGTGCAGAAGCTAACCGTACGGATAGTTGCCTTAGGCCGGTTTATTTCGAGGTCGTCAGATTGAAGCCACATATTCTTCTCTCTACTCAAAAAGAAGAACGATTTTGCCTGGACTGCGGAATGCCAACATGCATTAAAACAATTGAAGCGATACATGTCGATCCCATCACTGCTTCACACTTTGAAGGCAGATAAGAAACTTTACTTATACTTGGCGGTATCCGAAATCGCGGTAAGTGGCATCCTAGTTCGAGAAGAGCAAGGTACGCAATTTCTTGTTTATTATGTAAGTCGGACCTTAGGAGAACCATAAACTAGATATCCTCACTTAGAGAAATTTGCAATTGCACTGATAAGCGTCTCTAGGAAGTTAAGACCATACTTTCAATGTCACCCCATATGCGTTTTTACTACTTACCCACTTCGTAATATTTTGCACAAGCCCGAACTATCGGGACGATTGGCCAAATGGGCCATCGAACTCAGTGGGTACGATATCGAATAACAACCCCGTACGACCATCAAGTCTCAAATTTTAGCAGACTACGTGGCCGATTTCACGCCAATCCTCGTACCCGAAGTTAAAAATGAACTCTTGTCAAAATCGGGTACAACATCGGGGGTTTGGACCCTCTTCACAGATGGTGCTTCGAATGTGAAGGGGTCCGAGCTTGGCATCATGTTGAAACCCCCCACGGGTGGCATTATTAGGGAAGCTATCAAAACTTCTAGGTTGACTAATAATGAGGTCGAGTACGAGGCCATGATTGCAGGTTTCGAGCTAGCTAAAGGCTTGGGAGAAGAAATCATTGAAGCCAAATGTGACTCTTTGCTAGTGGTAAACCAAGTAAACAAAACCTTTGAAGTTCGAGAAGACGGAATGTAAGGGTATTTGGACAAATTACAGGTAACTTTGCACCGTTTCAAGGAATGGACTTTACAACATGTGCCTCGAGAACAAAATAGTGAGGTCGATGCATTCGCAAATTTAGGGTCATCAGTCGAGGAAGACGAGATCGACTAGGGGACTGTCCTTTAACTCTCGGGATCTGTAATCAAGGAGGGGCATGCCGAGATAAATTCTACAAGCTTAACCTGGGATTGAAGGAATAAGTATATTGAATATTTGAGGAACGGAAAACTCCAATCAAACCCTAAAGAATCAAGAGCCCTACGAACCAAAGCTGCTCGATTCACGTTGGCTGAAGATGGAACACTATACAGAAGGATGTTCGATGGACCATTGGCAGTATGCTTAGGACCATGAGACACCGATTATGTTTTATGAGAGGTTCATGAAGGTACTTGTGGAAACCACTCCGGCGCCGAACCACTGATTCACAAATCATCAGGGCAGGATACTACTGGAATAACATGGAAAAAGACACTAAGGAGTTTGTTCGGAAATGTGATAAATGTCAAAGGTTTGCACCGATGATTCATCAACCCGGAGAACAACTTCATTCAGTACTATCCCCATGGCCATTCATGAAATGGGGGATGTATATCGTCAGCTCCCTACCATCTGCCCCAGGTAAAGCTAAGTTCATTTTGTTTATGACTGACTATTTCTTTAAATGGGTTGACGCACAAACGTTCGAGAAAGTAAGATAAAAGAGGTTATAGACTTCATCTGGGGTCACATCGTGTGTCGATTTGGGATACCCGCAGAAATAACATGCGACAACGGTAAGAATTTATCGGCAGTAAAGTGACAAAATTTCTCGAAGATCATAAAATAAAAAGGATATTGTCAACACCGTACCATCCTAGTGGGAACAGATAGGCCGAATCGACGAACAAGACTATCATCCAAAACCTGAAGAAAAGGTTGAACGAAGCTAAAGGGAAATGGAGAGAAATTCTATCCGAGGTCCTTTGGACATATCGAACAACATCGAAGTCCAGTACGGGGGAAACTCCGTTTTCCTTAGTGTATGGCTCCGAGGCCTTAATTCCAGTCGAAGTCGGAGAACCCAACCCAAGGTTTCGACATACATTGGAGGAATCGAACCACGAGACTATGAATACTAGCCTCGAATCATTGGATGAAAAACGAGAAGCGACACTTGTTCGAATGGTTGCACAAAAGCAACAAATCGAAAGGTACTACAATAGAAGAACCAACCTCCGCTACTTCAAGGTAGGAAACTTAGTCCTAAGGAATGTCACAATCAACACTCGAGACCCTACTGAAGGAAAGCTCGGCCCGAATTGGGAAGGACCCTATCAAGTCCTAGATATAGTCGGAAAAAAGGGTCTTATAAACTAGGAACGATGGATGACAAACCATTACCAAACAACTGGAACATATCACTTCTCAAACGATATTATTGTTAAGGTATAATTTTCTCCTTCCTTTCGTCCATATATATTCGACGCTAACTCATTGCAGGAGTTCGACCAAAGACATCGAGACCTCGGGTTTTAAAGTACGCGTTCCACTCTTTTTTCCCTTAGATCGGTTTTTATCCCAACTGGTTTTTTCCGACGAGGTTTTTAATGAGGCAACAACTATGTACTACCTGAGGACAATTCAATAATATCCAAGGCCTCTTTACAATCAACCTCGGATACTGGGGGGCTTTACCATTGAATAAATCAAGTTCGATACAAGAAAGTTATTTTATATCAAATTCATGTCAGACAGGGTCTCGATAGACAAAAGTGTAAGAGCCAAATGGTCAAAACGAACGATGCCCGCATAGTTTTGCTCGAGCATGGTGCAAAATACGAACACATGTATAATGACTTATAAAGAAAAAATTCTTCTTTACCGATATCTCATACTTTGAAAAGTTCGCTCTACTTCATGATTCAAACAGGCTTAAGGGCCAACCACTATAGAAGGATTTTTGTAAAACTTGACCACAAAGCCTACGGGCTACGCTACTTCGAGTTCGAGCAATAACTCACTCGATTATTAAGCCTAAGGGCTATCTTACTTCGAGTTCGAGCAATCACTCACTCGACCATAAAAGCCTACGGGCTACAGTACTTCGAGTTCGAGTTCGAGTTTGAGCAACCACTCACTCGGCTATTAAGGCTAAGGGCTATCTTACTTCGAGTTCGAGAAACCACTCACTCGGCCATAAAAACTTACGGGCTATAATACTTCGAGTTTCAGTTCGAACAACCACTCACTCGGCTATTAAGCCTAAGGGCTATCATACTTCGAGTTTGGGCAACCACTCACTCGGCTATTAAGTCTAAGGGCTATCTTACTTCAAGTTCGAGCAACCACGCACTCGACCATAAAAGCCTATAGGCTACAATACTTCGAGTTCGAGTTCGAGCAATAACTCACTCGGCTATTAAGCCTAAGGGCTATATTACTTCGAGTTCGAGCAACCACTCACTCGACCATAAAAGCCTACGGGCTACAATACTTCGAGTTCGAGTTCGAGTTCGAGTACGAGCAACCACTCACTTGGCTATTAAGCCTAAGGGCTATCTTACTTCGAGTTCGAGCAATCACTCACTCAACCATAAAGCCTACGGGTTGCAATACTTCAAGTTCGGGTTCGAGCAATCACTCACTGGATCATAAAAGCCCACAGACTATAATACTTCGAGTTCGAGTTCGAGCAATCACTCACTCGACTATTGAGCCTAAGGGTTATATTACTTCGAGTTCGAACAATCACTCACTCGNGTTTGTTCGGAAATGTGATAAATGTCAAAGGTTTGCACCGATGATTCATCAACCCGGAGAACAATTTCATTCAGTACTATCCCCATGGCCATTCATGAAATGGGGGATGGATATCGTCAGCCCCCTACCATCGGCCCCAGGTAAAGCTAAGTTCATTTTGTTTATGACTGACCATTTCTTTAAATGGGTTGAAGCACAAACGTTCGAGAAAGTAAGATAAAAAGAGGTTATAGACTTCATCTGGGGTCACATCGTGTGTCGATTTGGGATACCCGCAGAAATAACATGCGACAACGGTAAGAATTTATCGGCAGTAAAGTGACAAAATTTCTCGAAGATCATAAAATAAAAAGGATATTGTCAACACCGTACAATCCTAGTGGGAACAGACAGGCCGAATCGACGAACAAGACTATCATCCAAAACCTAAAGAAAAGGTTGAACGAAGCTAAAGGGAAATGGAGAGAAATTCTATCCGAGGTCCTTTGGACATATCGAACAACATCGAAGTCCAGTATGGGGGAAACTCCGTTTTCCTTAGTGTATGGCTCCGAGGCCTTAATTCCAGTCGAAGTCGGAGAACCCAACCCAAGGTTTCGACATACATCGGAGGAATCGAACCACGAGACTATGAATACTAGCCTCGAATCATTGGATGAAAAACGAGAAGCGACACTTGTTCGAATGGTTGCACAAAAGCAACAAATCGAAAGGTACTGCAATAGAAGAACCAACCTCCGCTACTTCAAGGTAGGAAACTTAGTCATAAGGAAGGTCACAATCAACACTCGAGATCCTACTGAAGGAAAGCTCGGCCCGAATTGGGAAGGACCCTATCAAGTCCTAGATATAGTCGAAAAAAGGGTCTTATAAACTAGGAACGATGGATGACAAACCATTACCAAACAACTGGAACATATCACTTCTCAAACGATATTATTGTTAAGGTATAATTCTCTCCCTCCTTTCGTCCATATATATTCGACGCTAACTCATTGCAGGAGTTCGACCAAAGACATCGAGACCTCAGGTTTTAAAGTACGCGTTCCACTCTTTTTTCCCTTAGATCTGTTTTTATCCCAACTGGTTTTTTCCGACGAGGTTTTTAATGAGGCAACAACTATGTACTACCTGAGGACAATTCAATAATATCCAAGGCCTCTTTACAATCAACCTCGAATACTGGGGGGCTTTACCATTGAATAAATCAAGTTCGATACAAGAAAGTTATTTTATATCAAATTCATGTCAGACAGGGTCTCGATAGACAAAAGTGTAAGAGCCAAATGGTCAAAACGAACGATGCCCGCATAGTTTTGCTCGAGCATGGCGCAAAATACGAACACATGTATAATGACTTATAAAGAAAAAATTCTTCTTTACCGATATCTCATACTTTGAAAAGTTCGTTCTACTTCATGATTCAAATAGGCTTAAGGGCTAACCACTATAGAAGGATTTTTGTAAAACTCAACCACAAAGCCTACGGGCTACGCTACTTCGAGTTCGAGCAATAACTCACTCGATTATTAAGCCTAAGGTCTATCTTACTTCGAGTTCGAGCAATCACTCACTCGACCATAAAAGCCTACGGACTACAATACTTCGAGTTCGAGTTCGAGTTCGAGCAACCACTCACTCGGCTATTAAGGCTAAGGGCTATCTTACTTCGAGTTCGAGAAACCACTCACTCGGCCATAAAAGCTTACGGGCTATAATACTTCGAGTTTCAGTTCGAGCAACCACTCACTAGGCTATTAAGCCTAAGGGCTATCATACTTCGAGTTTGGGCAACCACTCACTCGGCTAGTAAGTCTAAGGGCTATCTTACTTCAAGTTCGAACAACCACTCACTCGACCATAAAAGCCTATGGGCTATAATACTTCGAGTTCGAGTTTGAGCAACAACTCACTCGGCTATTAAGCCTAAGGGCTATATTACTTCGAGTTCGAGCAACCACTCACTCGACCATAAAAGCCTACGGGCTACAATACTTCGAGTTCGAGTACGAGCAACCACTCACTCGGCTATTAAGCCTAAGGGCTATCTTACTTCGAGTTCGAGCAATCACTAACCCAACCATAAAGACTACGGGTTGCAATACTTCAAGTTCGGGTTCGAGCAATCACTCACTCGATCATAAAAGCCCACGGACTATAATACTTCGAGTTCGAGTTCGAGCAATCACTCACTCACTCGACTATTGAGCCTAAGGGTTATATTACTTCGAGTTCGAGCAATCACTCACTCAACTAAATCCCCAAACTTATGAACATTTTCATAAGGCACAAGTAAAACAAAATCTTCACTGGGCAGAAAAGAAAACAGATTCAAGTTGGGAAAAGAAAAGACCTTTATATATATGACAATGTTTACAAAATGTCCGATCAGGACCTTACACGAAAAGATCAAAATAAGATAAACCTAATTATCTACGGGAGTAGTCTTTTCTCCATTGGACTTCTCCCCACCCTGAGACCCGCTCTTGCTCCTGTCATCTCCGCCGTCATCATCATCATCATCACCATCGGAGGCCAAGGCACCAACATCGACTTCAAGCTCTTTTTTCTTTGTTATCTCTTCAGTAAGATCGAAGCCTCAAGCATGGATCTCCTCGAGGGTTTCCCTCCGAGATTGGCATATGGAAAATTTGGCAATCCAATGTGCTCGAGTTCGAGCAGTCTCGGCTACCTGTCTCGTATGTGACTGAGCGGCTTCGGCATCGACCCGATAAACAACCACAAATGCGTATGCATCAGCCTTTGTCTTTTCAGCCTTGGCAAGTTTAGAAGCCAACCGAGCCTCGAGCTCCTCTGTTTTTCCTGCTTCAACCAAGATTTTCTCCTTCAAACTTTGAAGTTGACTTTCAGCCAATGATAATTGGGCTCGCGTAGTCTCTTTCTCTGCAGCAAAATGGTCCATATTTCCTTTCCATTTCAAGGACTCCGTCTTTAACACATCAACCTTCTCACGGAGTTTTTTGGTCATCTCAAGCTTCTGCTGCAGTTGTGAGACCGAAAGATTAGCCATTGTTCCAGTATCGACCCCATTTGTTTTTAATAGTATCATTACCTGCTCGGACAGATCGGTCTGATCTTGGTGAGCTTTGGCCAACTCAACTCGCAGGTCCTTGATTTCCTCTCCTCTTTGCCCTAAGAGGAGTTTCAAGGCATTCCTCTCCTTTCTGACTCGTTAGAGGTCGGCCTCGTATCGACGCAGCTCAGTTTGGGATCAAGAACGTGCTTCTCGATGAGCTGCCACAGCCTACGAAGAAAGAAGAAACGTAGTAAGAAAAGAAAAACAGACATAAGAGATAATACCAACAAAATAATTTAAGGCTTACCTCATGAGGCCTGTCTAGTTCGAGGGCCCCCAAAGTTTGGGCTTACCGAATTGCACCCTTCTAAAAAAGCAGGAAAGTTAGACGAGTCTTCGATTGCTACTGCCCCAAGTGAGTCACTTGAGGCGTTCTCTTCGGTTCGAAGAGATTTTGGGACAGCCATTTCGGACATATCCCCCATCTTTTGGCTTCGATGGGAAGCATCTTCGATCTCCAACGACTCGGGGACTCTGCCCGAATCTTTCATCTATATATCCTCAGTTCGAGGCGGAGCCTTATAAACCACCATCGATCCAGCTGCCTGTGGAGCATCAGTGGTCTTCTTCGCTCGGGCCACCAGTACGAACCCATCGTATTCTTCTTTCTCATCTTCATCCCTTAGACGCTGAATCGATTCTAAGGTCAAAGGGATGGTATTCTTCCTCGATTTACGAGCCGATCTTGCCTTCGGTTTTGGATCTTTGGAAGTAGAGGCCCTTTTACTCTTATTTCCCTTCTAAGCTTAGACGAAACCGGGGCCGAGACTTCTTCCTCGCCGGACAGAGGCCTCAAAACCGCATCTCTGCCCAGGCCTACACATAAGAAAATCGGTTGAATATGTGGAAAATATTTCATTCGAACTCTCAAAACATGAGAAATAGGCTTACCATGATTTTTGGCCTCCCATCTGCCCTTTGCCAAATCACGCCATAAACGTTCGGCATATGTAAAGGTCGAAGCCAGGGCCCGTACCCAGCTCTTAAGGTCGGGAACGGCACCGGGCATCCAAAGAACCACTGCATCACAAAAGAGATATCAGCAAGAAAGAAATAAAGGGACAAGGCGATAGGGAATAAGAAGCAGAATTACACTTACACTTCATGTTGCATTCTTCGGGGAATGACATCTTTTCGGCTGGGATCAGGTCCGAAGTTTTCACTCGAACGAACCTGCTCATTCAACCTCGATCATTGTCCTCATCTATGCTCGAGAACAGTACCTTGGTAGCCCGGTGTTAAAGTTTTATTAATCCACCTCGAAAGAGGCGGGGACTATACAATCTAATAAGATGATCGAGGGTGAAAGGTATCCCCTCGATCTTGTTTGCAAAGAAATGGATCAGGATAATGATTTGCCAAAAGGAAGGATGAATCTGACCTAGAGTTATTCGGTATTGACGACAAAAATCAATGATAACATGGTCGAAAGGACCTAACGTAAAAGGGTAAGTATACACACTAAGGAACCTTTACACGTGGGTGGTAATATCTTCATCGGGAGTCGGAATTACCACTTCCTTGTTATCCCAGTTGCAATCTGTCTTTAACTGTGCAAGTTGATTTTTCATTATCGAGCACAAATACCTCAATACCGGCTCACACAGACCGGGAACCAACGAGCCTTTATCAACCTTGAAATCGGATGTGAGAAGACACGTTCCGCGAACAAACTCCTGAGGTCGTGGCTCCACCGGCGTTTTATCGGCGGTGGGCTGTGAAGAAGAAGCCTCTTCTTTTTGAGGGACAGTTTTTGATGTTTTCACTATTTTTGAATTTAGAAGAAGGAAATAAAGAAGATGTGGTGCTTCAAAGAAAGATTTTGCAGTAAAAACCACAGAAGGGAGATCTCACGCTTAACTCAGAAGGTATGAGAAAATGATTAGGAAATTTTGATTAGAAGATGTAAAAGTGATTAATGGTGAAAATGGGGGATATTTATAGGCTGAGCAGCGGCGGTTCAATATTGGTAATGGCCAACCACTGTCTGACACACATTAAATACCTCAGTAAACTGAACTGACGGGACAGCTATCGTGTAAGTCACAATCGGACTCGATGCACACGTCGGTATATATCTAATCATTTCTCGTTACATTATTTCCGAGAAACGAGGGGACTATCTGTATACGGTCAAAACCGATCAGTCTGTTGTATGGACTGGTCGAAATAATAATACTTTGATCGAAGGGCGTCTTCAGGTTGAGGTCCGAAGTCAGGTCATCAAGCTTCGAGTTCTAGGACCGATCAATGACAAGCTCGGTATCATTATCGAGCTCGTATCCAAATCGAACTACAGGGCGAAGCAAAATTATCGAGCCTAAGATGCATAAACCGACCGACCCCGAATCAATACCAGACTCCGTGTCAGAATCGAGATCGAGTCAAGATCGAGTGCTCGAGTCAATACCGAGCTCACAGACAAGAGTCGTTGCAACCGTACTAGGGGAGAGAATCGTGGCATGAATTAGGGAAAAGCTAATTCCTCATGGGTTCCCCACTATATATTTTTTATTATATCTAAAGTAGGATCCCTTCACTATAAATGGAATGATTGTTGTTTCTTGTGGGAGGACATTCACACATTGTAACAAAAGACTATTTCTTATATTAAAAGATCAATTCTTTGAGCTCTCTTACTTTATCTTATCTGATTCATTCATTTTCCTCTTTTCAACCGTTTTTATCTTTCGTTTTTATAGTCAAGACTGGATATTTTTATTTCTCTTTATGATTTGTATCAAGTTATACCATATATCCTTAGAACTACGTACAAATTCAACTCTATCCGATTTTCAGGGTAAATAATTTACAATTCTTTATTTATAATCAATATATAAAATTAAATTATTTTTACACTATGGAAGCTAACGAGGCTTTTCCTTTTGAATAGAAACTAGCACTTTCAAGAATCAAACGCGTTGCAGCATATATCGACGTACCCTAAATGCCAAGTGTGAAATGAACGTGCTAGACCAAAAGGCAGAAAGGTGCACTAAGTTTCTGATATGTGCGGGGTTCGGAGAAGGGTCGGACCACAAGAATCTGGACGAAAATGAAAGCGCTAGACGAAAATGAAAAAAAGAAAAGGAGAGAGAGTGAGAAATGAAAGTGCTAATTCACAACGTAACTGTTTATTCAAACACTCACGGGGACAAATTTTCTTTTGAAAAACTCCAAGGTTGTCCTTTTCGCTGCAAATATAGTATTAGTCGCCCATAATCTTAAAAAACACAGCTAAGTCGTCTCCTTCTATGAGTCATCCCTACTTTGATCCATAAAAATTGAATTAATACAATTTTCAAGTCCTATGAGACATACTTATGTAAGTAGATCCCTTTTCTCGTG
>AWOL01S0184063.1:0-12244 GCA_000715115.1 Nicotiana otophora | reverse complement strand
GTTTCAGGTAATGATTTCAGTTTAAGGATATTTGAGGTTATTTCTGCAGAAATAAAGTATTCAATTTATTTTCCACTCTGACTTGGTTTTTAATTGGAGTGGTTGGAAATAGGCATGCTTAGATCACATTGCATGCCATTTTTATGCTACACATCCATACTTGATCTATGTCATTTGATTATATTGGTATTTTTGATCAAGGAAGGTTTAGTTACGGTAAATGTAACAAAAGTTGCCTTGGTTCAATATTGACATGATTGATGGACTAGATTGTTTGGAGGTTTGGTTCAAGATAGCAAATATTTTTGAGCTCATAAGGTGACATACAATTATAAAGTTATATGTAGATATATATGTGCCGCCCAAGTGGGAGATTGTAAGAGTTTATGGAGTTGCCTATATGTTATGTATTATGAATAATTGTATGTTGCTATCTTTAAAAGGTTGACTCAAGTTAAAAGTGATCTGCTAAGGTTTAAAAGTTAAATGGGTCTATAAGACACCTCCTAAAGTATGAGGACTTATGTGTAGATACTCGGATGTAATTACTAATTTAATGATGGGTTAAATTAGAATTATATAAATTGTATGTATCTATAAATAGGGTTATGGTCCCCATATCAGACGTGTCATTTCTTTCTAACATCCCATCACTATAAAGAGTAGATCGTCTTACATCTCGGTTTAGAAGACTGTAGACCGAAAGATCCAGTGACCTCTGTAGCACTCATAGATTCAGGTACGCTTCCGCGTCTAATATTTATTCTTGATGATTTAATATGATACTTCTCGAGTAAGAGATGATGGTTTTTATCTCTAAAGTAATTTGGTTTTAACACCTACCTCTAGTTCTACTATACCTGTTGTTTCCTTCACTTTCGCCATCAACATCACTGGCCTCGCTATTCTCTGTAGAAACATATTTTTCCCCTCTATTTTATCTCTCTGTATCTGTCACTCTTCGAATCGGTTTTTACAAAGAATGGAGCTCTGAAGAATTGAAGAAAAATGCGACAAAGCAGAAGAAAAAATTGCACGAAGGCGCCCTATGTAACTTGTACTCAGTTTTTAAATTTTTTTTAACTTGTACCCACTGCTTAAACAATTTTAGGCATTTCTTTTCCTCCTCCTTCTTCTTCTTCTTCTTCTTCTTCTTCTTCTTCTTCTTCTTCTTCTTCAAGTAACAGTGATTTTATATGGTATTTTTAAATATATTTTAAGGTAGTTTATGATATTTTACAGTGGTGAGTTGTTGTGACGCTTTAGTTTTTACTATTGCTTAGGGTTTCTTCTTTTACTTTTTCTTAATTGCAAAATGGGTTCATTAGATTTATTGTTGTTTTGATAAATTGATGATTGAGTTTGTTCTTGATGATATTTGGAGGTTATGTTTTAAATTTGAGCTCATTTGGAGTAGATTTAGGTATTAAATAGTATATTGGATTGTTAAAATTCGAAGAACAAATTTTTGTTTCTGTGCAATTTGTACTTCAGGCCTATTTGGCCTTAAATGCATGAAAATATTGGTTGCACTTCATGTACTTCAGGCCTATTTGGCCTTAAATGCATGAAAACATTGGTTGCACTTCAGAACATTTGGCCTTAAGTGCATCTGAAATTCAATTTTTCACCTCAGACTTATTGGCCTTAAGTGTAGGAAAACGTTTGTTGCACTTCAGACTTATTGGCCTTAAGTGTAGGAAAACGTTTGTTGCACTTCAGACTTATTGGCCTTAAGTGTAGGAAAACGTTTGTTGCACTTCAGACTTATTGGCCTTAAGTGTAGGAAAACGTTTGTTGCACTTCAGACTTATTGGCCTTAAGTGTAGGAAAACGTTTGTTGCACTTCAGACCTTTTGGACTTAAGTGCATTTGAAGTGTAATTTTTCACTTCAGACTTATTGGCCTTATGTGCATGAAACCATTGGTTGCACTTCAGACCTATTTGGCCTTAAGTGCATAAGAAGTGTAATTTTTTCATTTCAGACTAATTTTAACTTCAGATCCGATAAGTTTGAAGTTAATCGTAAAGTATGTCGGCTTGCAAATATTTTTGTAAAATGGGTATAGGTTCAATTGTGACCCCAAAATCGGTTATAGATGCAAAATTCCCAAAGCAGAATTACGGCTGATTGAAAGATATTTGGGCCTGTGTTATTGAATTAGAAGAGCAACTTCCTGTACTTTCATTTCAACATTTTGTTTATCGAAAAGGGCTATTTTTGCCCCTTTACTATTAAAAACTAGTAAAATCTTTTTGGGCTTTGCGCGATTGTGAAAGATATTTAAAAATTATCTTTTTCAAATTTGATTGATATTAAATAACAAAATTCTATATACCAAAGATGAAATCGAAAAAGGTAGAGCTTAAATGAATTATATTTTCACCGTTAAAACGAGAGAAAAAAATAAAGTTTAAAGAAGCTTTGTACTTTTGAATCTCTGTATGTATCAACTAAAAATATCTATATGTATCTAATATATACTAATACATATATATAGCTACTTGATTTCATTTATTAGACAGTACATACTTTTGTTTATCTAAAATTTTGTTTAAATGAAAATATCATGAAATGAAAAGTAAACACTAAAACAGAAAGTAAAAGTAAATAATATGAACTGAATTGCATATTTGTTATAGATTTCTTCTCCTATTGTTTTTCCTTTTATTGGATTCTTTTTCTTTTATCGTTCTTTTTCTTCCCATTCCTATACCAACAAATCTCGATTCTTTTTCCTTTTATCAAATCTTTTTCTCATTTGTTATTAATTGATGCCACGCTATAATTTCATATACTTTGACATTATTCACCTTACTTGTTTGTTGTTTGGATGTTATTTCGTGCGACAATTGAGATTAATTGAGTTTATTTTACGTGTAGGAACACTTGAATATGAAGTGAAGAAAAGTTACACGAAATGGTACCTCGAAGCCACAAATGGAACAATAAAAGAAGACGTTGCAAGTCCATGAAAAGTCACAGCCATAGATAGTGCAAAGCTTTCTTCAGGGCATCAACATTGGCGCCTCTGATGGTGCCTTGCAGTGTATGTTGGCACCTCTGATGGAGCCTTACAATGTATTTTGGCGCCACTGATGCTGCCCCGCGCTGATGATGCTTATCCGAGCCACTTTTATTTCCTCCTAAATTTTGGACGTGTATACTTTAACCCTACCTCATAAATACCTCCAAAACATAGTTTTTAGGGGGGTGGGACGTTTTTGAGAGGGTAGAAGACCTAAGGAAGCAAGAACACGTTAGGAGCAAGGCGGAGAATTCGTCTACGAGTTTCACTTCCTTCTTCCTATTTCTATTATTGGTTATGAATTCTAGTATTGTAGTTTTGCATACTATTATGAATAGCTAATTTATTATCTAGAGTTTTGATGAAACCTTTTGTAGGATAAATTCTTGTTATATTTTTATATAATTGAATCATTGGATTTCTCTACTTGTTCAACTACGTGTTTACTGTTATCGATTGAATGGTCATCAATTGACTGTGCCTATTTAGTGTGTATTACTTGAGAGAGGGTAGACATTTAGGTAGTTATTGAACAACATCACTCCTAACGTATGTGAAAAATCAATACGAAGGGTTTAAAAGTTGGATTAAAAATAACAAAACCTTGGTGTGATCATAGTGAGCAGTGAATTAGTGCCAGCTAGCGTAATTCGAGAGAATACGTCTAGTAAATTATTGTAGTTGCTCGAAAGAGAATTACGACACTCAAAGTAATCATGATCGGTAGAGAATACTTAGGCGATATTATAGAAGACGTAGCGGGAAGGATTCCTACAATTGGGAAAATCATAACTCTAGAACTCCTTAGTCTTTTCTCCAACCCTTAGTATCTTTAATTGTTAATTCACTCTTTTAATTTTTTAGTTAATTAGTTAGACATAAGATTCTTTATATTTATAACTAAGAAATTGTTCGAGCCTGTCTTCTTGGTGATAGTGAGCAGTTGTAGTTGAACCTTAGTTCTCTGTGGGATTTGACTCCGGACTCTTAGACCGTATTATATTTACAGCGATCGCTTATCCTTTTTAGGACTAGAGTTGGGCGTGATTAAATTTTGGCGTCGTTGTCGGAGAACTAACGGTGTAATTGTAGTTGTATATATTTGCTAGGTTTCAAGTTTGAACTTCTATTTTGTTTTTGTTTTTTTTAAAAAAAATTAGTTTTATTCTACTTGTTGATTTGAGAAACATGACATCTTGAAATTGGTAATTCTACTGTTAATCCTCATACATATTGTGAAGGAAATCACCAGTGGCAAAATTATCAAAATATTCCCTATAGCGAGTTATGTGCACCAACGAAATCTTATTTGTGGATTGTGTGTGATGTGTATGGTGGTTAAAATGATCACTTTCATGGTTGTGATTATATTTCTTATCCTCCTCCAACCACTTACTTTGATGGTTCTAATTTTTCTTGTGAAATTAATAGGAACAAAGAACCAGGAGATGATGACCTTAAAGAGATCAAGGATATACTAATGTACCTTGTGGAAAATAATAATGGGACACAACTGCATATACAAAGGCAAGAGGCAACAATTCACAACTTGGAGGCTCAAGTGAGCCAATTAGTTGAAGCTTTTAATGCTCAAGGGAAGAATTAATGCTCGGGTATTTGAGCATGTAAGACCTTATTCCAAACACTTCTCTATATTATGTTCAGATGGTGAAATGATAATTGATCCATATGAGCATAAAAAGGAGTCAAGGGAAGAGGTAGATGAGCCTTATATTTTGAAATTTTCAATGCCGTATAGGCAAGGTGACACTCCTCGGTCGAGAGCCAAAAGGTGCATGATAATTTACTTAATTTTGGCTCACAAGAATTTGTACCGCTACAGGAGCATAATCATAAGCTTGAAGCAAACCTTGGGGTTCAGTTCATAAGCTCGTGGTGGAAGCCGAAAGTGATTCACGTCGTGCCACGATGTTAAATCAGGCACTTGTTGAGAGGCAACCCAACTTTAATATTTTTTTTATTTTAATTTATTGTGTTATTTTTGTAGTGTCGTTTTTAATTCTTAAGAGCATGGGAAGTAAATATATTGGAAGGATGTAACAGCAAGCGAGATGGTTAGAACTAAGTGTGGGGTGCCCACACAAAGAAAAATACTCGGGAGAAGTCTGAGTATCCCATGAGCTGCTAGTGCTTCGGCCTTTGGCCTACCAGGGAATTTCTTTTACCCTCTTATTATTTATGTTGTGCATTGGAGACAATGCACAATTTTAAGTGTGGGGTGATGAGATTGTCTGGATGACTTTCTATGCTATTTTAGTTGTGTTAGTTTAATTGATGATATTTTTTAGGAATTTCTTTTTGTAGACTTTTCCCGACGATGGATCTCCTAAATAGTTTTCTTGAGGGATTAAAGCCTAAATAAAAATACAAAAAAATTAGAAACTAGAAAAATACAAAAATATGTCTTTTTTCCTTTCATAATCCCCCATGGTTTTTCTTCGTGCCTTGATTCTTTTCCATTGGATGTAACTTGAACCGATTAGTAGTTTATTTAGAGTAGAGGTATTTAGGAAATAAAGGAAAAGAAATGATGTGATTCACACCTTTTGACTTGTTTGATAGTTGCATACGTAGTTTTGGCATGTGTTTCACCTTCCCTTGGTTTTAAATATATGATGATACCTTGATAAAAATGAATAGGATGTGATCTGACTCCTATTTCTTGGTTGCTTGGCTTGTATTCACTTTCTATTTTATGCTTAATATATCCCTTGGCTTTGTGGATACTTGTTTGATTGAGAGTCAAAGCAGGACCGTCCTTAGTGGGTCATGTGCCGTGTGTGAAATGAGTTCTCTCTATAGTTTATGTTATTGCATTTGAGTCTAGAACTTGCTCGGAATATGAATTGAAGCAAAATCCTAGGTGTTGCTCGATTTGAAAAGTGATATTAGGCTTTCCTTGATCTTTTTGAGTTTTATTGCTTATCATAAATAAAAGCATCCCTAGTTTAACCTTTTGAGCCTATAAGCCTTTATTTTGGCACCTCGCATTACAAGCATATTCCCTTTTGTTCTTAATTGAATCATTTTGATCCTTATACCTTTTAAAGCACTTGAATTATAAAGAAAGCACTAAAAATAAGTAATGAGGAGACTTGGGGTAACTTTTGAGTTGAACTAATAGAAGGTAAAAAGGTGCACTTATATTTAAAGAAAACTCCACTAGATGAAAGGGAATTATACAAAAAAAAAGAGTAAAAATAAATAAATAAAGGCTTCTTGTTTTTGCTAGTGGGTGTGAGTGTAGTATTGCTTAAAGAAGAAGGAAAAATATTCTAGGGTGAGCTATCTTGTCCTGATTGAAGTGGATTAAAGAACTTTTGCGCTTAAAGTTGAATACGTGATGTGTTAAAGTATTTAGGAAGGTTAGCCACTATATCCTAAATATATTCTACCCGTCCCTTAACCCACATTACAGTCATACTACAGTCCTAGTTGATTTTGGACCGAGCGGGCCTACATTAGTAGAGGTTTATATAATGGGCAAGCATATGGTACCTTTTGCGTGCATGTGACTTCTTTGAGAAAGTGAGTGATTTTCTTCATATTTGTAAGTACTTAAAATATATTCGATCATTTGATTTGGATGTGTGGACTACTCTCTTTTGATTTTAATGTGAGGGCACATGGTTTTCCAAGGGATAAGTAATATTATTAGACATCTCCGTTAGATTAAGTATTCAAGCCTCAGGTGCATTGTGACATTGAGTTAGTTTTTGAGGTTAGGATTGTTATAATCATATTGTTCATGTGCTGGATACTTAAAAATTGTGCATAAGTACGGGAAGTGTATTTTGACCGTATATACTAGAGCTTAATTGTCGCTATCAACCATGGTCATA
The DNA here is from genome assembly GCA_000715115.1 of Nicotiana otophora. NCBI lineage: Eukaryota > Viridiplantae > Streptophyta > Magnoliopsida > Solanales > Solanaceae > Nicotiana > Nicotiana otophora. Next base: position 5,351 of record AWOL01S0184063.1, on the reverse strand, counting down.
GGTCTACTGTGTTTTGAATGTGTGGCTTGTTTGGTACCTGAAGAGGAAGTATTTAGTTTATTGATTTGAGGCGAACAACATTTAAGTGTGGGGTATTGATGTCATGCTATAATTCTATATATTTTGATGTTATTCACCTTACTTGTTTGTTGTTTGGATGCTAATTCGTGCGACAATTGAGCTAAATTGAGTTTATTTTACGTGTAGGAACACTTGGATAGGAAGTGAAGAAAATTTACATGCAATGGTACCTCGAAGCTACAAATGGAGCAATAAAAGAAGATATTGCAAGGCCATGAAAAGTCACAGCCTTAGACAGTGCAAGGCTTTGTCCAGGGCATCAACATTGGCGCCTCTAATGGCACCTTGCAGTGTATGTTGGCGCCTCTGATGGCGCCTTGCAATGTATTTTGGCGCCTTTGACGATGCCCCGCGCTGATGATGCTTATCTGAGCCACTTTTATTTCTTCCTTAATTTTGGACGTGTATACTTTAACCTTACCTTATAAATACCTCCAAAACGTAGTTTTTAGAGGGGTGGGATGTTTTTGAGAGGGGAGAAAACCTAAGGAGGCAAGAACACGTTAGGAGTAAGGCGGAGAATTCTTCTACGAGTTTTACTTCCTTCTTCCTATTTCTATTATTGGTTATGAATTCTAGTATTATAGTTTTGTATTCTATTATGAATAGCTAATTTGTTATCTAGGTTTTGATGAAACCTTTTATAGGATAAATTCTTATTATATTTTTATATAATTGAACTGTTGGATTTCTCTACTTGTTTAACTACGTGTTTACTGATGTTGATTGAATGAGCATCATATGACTGAGCCTATATAGTGTGTATTGCTTGAGAGAGGGTACATATTTAGGTAGTTGTTGAACAACATCACTCCTAACGTATGTGAGAAATCAATACAGAAGGTTTAAAGGTAGGATTAGAAATAGCGAAACCTTGGCGCGATCATAATGAGCGGTGAATTAGTGCCAGCTAGCGTAGTTAGAGAGAATGCGTCTAGTAAATTATGATAGTTGCTCGAAAGAGAATTACGACACCCTAAGTACTCACAATCGCTAGAGAATACTTAGTATATACTATAGGGAAAGTAGCGGGAAGGATTCCGACAATTGGGAAAATCATAACTCTAGACCTCCTTTGTCTTTTCTCCAACACGTAGTATCTTTAGTACATTTGTAATTAGGTCACTCCTGCGCATAGATTGCTCGAGGATTGGAAATTAAGAAGAATTTCCTCTGCTTCATCATTCTATTTAATCTATTATGCTCTTTCTTATTTGTCGTTTTTATTATTTTTAACTATCTTGGATCAAAAGCATTGTTAGTGGCCTTAAAAAACACAAATTTTCTTATTTATTTTCAAAATCAGTTTTTAAGTCAAATAGTTTGGTGCACATCGTGGAGCCCTGGCAATTAAAAGTTTGATTCACAGCCTCTATTATATTCACACTCTCACCTAACTTTACTTTTCCTTTATTTGTTGCAAGGAGAATATTTTGTCATGAACCAATGAGCAACTCAATGTTCCCATAATTAGATAAACGATCGAACGATATGAAGGAACCCGAACTCTAAATGATCAATCTACTAGATCTATGCCTCTTCGCAGTCAAAATGAATCACAAGCCAGAACCAGTAGCAACTATCCTGATACTCAAGGGCTGGAGAAACAAGTGGACAATTTCATGTTTGAACAGCAGAAGTTGAAAGTCCAAATTGGAGAAGCCTTGAAGGTGTGGACGAGTGGAGCAACAGTAATGATGCTGCCCCACCTCTGAGAATGGATGTTGCTGATGGAACCCCCAACTTCAAAATGACTCATTTGGCGACTCGAGAGCTTCCAGGAGAAGTCAGAGTCAGATGTTCAGGTATGACTTTAGGTGCTGAATGACAAGATACTATTTTAACTTTGTAGAGGCAACTCAAGGAACAAAGAGAAATAATTAAACAAAACCCGGGAGTGCCACTGGTCATGAGAGGGATTGATGTGAACAAGTATTCGCAACAATTGTGGAAGCCTGATGCAACCCTCGTACCAATCCTGAAAAAATTCAAGATGCCTGACATTCTAAAATATGATGGTACATGGGACCCTCGTGATCACATCATGGTGTATACAACTGGAATCAAAGGGAATGACCTCATAAAGGAAGAGATCGAATCGGTGCTCATAAGAAAATTCGGGACGACGCTTACGAAAGGAGCTCTAATATGGTATTCTCATTTTCCCAAACATTCTATTAGTTCTTTTGATGAGCTTACGGATTATCTATGTAAAGCTCATTGGGGAGTGGAAAAGGTCGAAAAGCAAGTGAAAGATATCTTCAAGATTATACAAGCAATAAATAGTCACTCAAATATTTTATTAACTGATTCTAGAGGGAAAGGATGCTACTCCTGGAGGTTCAAGACAATTGGATGGCTATGGCATTCACTAGGAATCTGAATCCGAACAGTGCAGAGGCCTCGAGGAGACTGAATGAAAGTCTTCGAGAATTCCCTACGACATGCAACGATGTGTACCATCAATATAATACAAAGCTTCAAATAGAAGAAGACATATCAGTGCTACCCGAATTCGAAATAAAGGATTCCCCCAGATATGATCGCTGACCGGGAGGAACTTGCAGACAAGATGAACTTAGGCACCAGGACTCCAGAGTACGGAACGAACCATACCCCAAATCTATATGACGTGAGATCAACCAGTAACCAATGCATATTTGAAGATAGGAATTTCGGTCGAAGGGAAAAATTACCCATGCATGGGGCTAGAAAAGAACCGGAGATGCCCAGAATCAGGGATTATCACTCTAGACTAAAGCTCGCCGACTACGGCTTCGGCGTGAACATGGCAGAGTTAGTGTCAGCACTCAAGGACATGGGAGACAAGTAAGATGGCCTAAACAGATCAAGTCGGATCCAAGAAAGCGGAGCCAAAAATTCTGGTGCCAATTCTATTATGATCACGGCCACAAAACTTCAGCTTGCAGGTTCCTTCAAGGCGAAATCGATCGTCTACTCAAGGAAGGATACTTGACGGAATTTTTCAGTGAAAAGGTGAAGTTGTCGTATTGGAAAAATAGGAATAAGGAGGATCCACCGAAGGTCCCGGCTCCTAAGAGAATAGTCAACGTCATCTTTGGAAGAGAAAAAGTAAATAGAGTCACCATCACAACAGGGAAGAAATTTACAAAAAATTGTATTTCCCATAAGAAGTGCACTAGGAGGATGCTAACCGAAGAAAGCATAAACTTCGTTAACGACGATGCGGATGGATTGACCTTGCCACACAACTACGCTATAGTAATTACTTTAAGAAATTTTGATACTGACGTAAGGATAATTATAATTGACCCAGGAAGTTCAGCCAACATCATCCAATCATGGGTGGTCGAATAAATAGAGCTCACAGGCCGAATCATTTGGTAGGTGTGACTGCTCTCGGGACTCAACAACTCCAATGAGATGACTCATTGGGAAATGGCGATGGTGATTAATGCCAAAGGGGTAACCAAAGACACCTAGTTCCAGGTAGTAGCAAGAAATATGGCGTATAACGCCATCCTATGGAGGTTGTGGATTCACAAGATAGACGTGGTGCCTTCAACTTTGTACCAGGTGATAATGTTTCCGTCCAATTAGGGAATACGACAAATTCGAGGAGAACAAAGAGCATCCCGGGAAGCCAATTCAATCCCCTCCGCAAACAGTATCTCCAAACAGGAAACTGCCAAATAGCAACCACAACAACATGGGGTGAGGTTGCAACTATTGTTGCCAGAACAGTCCCCCCCCCCTCCCCCCCGGGACAGAATCATCGAACCTCCAGATAGAAAGTCTACATTGGTTCGGGATTGACTCCTGAGTAGAAACGTAAGTTAATTAAAATTTTTTAAGATAATTCAGATTATTTTTCTTGGTCTAATGCATATATGAAAGGCATCCCAGTGGATATCATGGTGCACAAATTGAACGCGTATCCAAACCCCCGCCCTATGAAACAAAACAAAAGGAATATTAGTCCCAAACGAGCCCAACCAGTGGAGGAAAAAGTCACCAAGTTGCTTAATAATGTCTTAATATACGAGATAAAATACCCGGAATGGCTAGAAAATATTGTTGTGGTGCCCAAAAAGAATGAACAATAGAGGGTCTGCGCTGACTACAAAGATATGAATAAGGCTTGCCCAAAGGATTGCTTTCCCATTCTAAATATCAACCAACTCATAGACTCCACAACCGGTCACACACTATTAGCCTTCTTGATACATATTTAGGATACAACCAAATCAAAATGGATCAAAAGTATCAGGAAAATACTTCATTCTTCACTGATAGAGGGACCTACTGCTACAACATCATTCCAAAGGCTAGTCTTGAATGTTTTAGGATTATTAAGTGTATGGAAGTATACATTGATTATATGTGGGTAAAATTAGCTCGAGCCAATGATTATCTGGACCACTTGAAGGAAGCCTTCGAAGTCCTTCGAAGATACAACATGAACTCAACCCAGAAATATATGCCTTCAGAGTTGGTTCAGATAAGTTTCTTGGTTTTTTGGTTTTGAATAGAGGTACAAAAGCTAACCCTATGCATATGAAGGCTATTGAGAATATACTCGAATTACTAAAAACTCAAAGAGGGTAATGAGGCTGACCGGAAGGATAGCGGTGCTCGGCAATTCATATCCCGCTCCTCCGAATGATGCCACAAAATCTTTGTTGAACTAGAGAATAACAAGAACTTCGAATGGACCACGGAATTCAAACAAGCACTGCGAGACCTAAATAGTTACTTTTCCAACCCACCTCTTTTATCAAAACCTGAATCAGGAGAATGACTCTTGGTGTACCTGGTTATGGCGGAAACCGCTATAAGTGTTGTGTTGGTCCGAGAAGACAAAATACGCAATCTCCTATTTATTATGTAAGCATGGCACTAATAGACTCCAAAACTAGGTATCCACACTTAGAAAAACTTGCACTACCACTCGTAATGACTATGCGAAAGTTGAGACCATACTACCAGTGTCATCCTATTTAAGTGGTATTTACTTTCCCATTAAGGAGTATTCTCCACAAGCCAGAGATTTTAGGATGGCTTGCCAAGTAGGCGGTCGAGCTAAGCGCATACAATTTCATATATCAGCCTCGAACCACAATAAAAACACAAGTTTTAGCAGACTTTGTTGCTTATTTTAGCGCTAACATACTCCTTGAGTCGAAAAGGAAGCAATAGTGGCCTCCAAAGCCATCTCGGGAACCTGGACCCTGTACACAAATGGCTCATTTAATGTGAGAAAAGGGTTCGGGCTTGGAGTACTACTC
>AWOL01S0183960.1:75728-87175 GCA_000715115.1 Nicotiana otophora | reverse complement strand
CACACACACACACACACACACACACATATATATATATATATATATATATATATATATATAATACCTGCTGTGGCGTGCAACCTAATCCTATCAATATCACTCAGAATCCGGCCCTCGGGCCCTAACTCAGTCATCAATCTCTCCAGTCTCTCGAGCTCACAAATCTCATGCCAATCAGCCTAAGTGATGACAACAATATGATGTGACAACGAATGATAACAGAGACTGAGATATGATATGTAAATGAATGAACATGACTGAGTATGTACATGCAATTTAAGCAAATAACTCAACTGCATAGATGACCTCAGTAGGTACCAACAGAATAAGCATATACCCTAAACATGATTTCTAATATGATTCACAACTCAATTTCTCTAACACATGGAAATTTCATGGATAGAAACAAGATTAAGTAACTACACAATATCACAGAATCAACTGAATCATAATTCAAGTAGTGCACGCCCACACGCCCATGACCTAGGATGTGCGTCACCTTAATACTAAGCACATAACATGTCATCCCAGCGCGTACCGACCTCCGAATGACTTGAAACTAGCCAAAAGCAACTCAAATACATCAAATAATGCCAAAGGAAACAAATCCAATCGATAAAGGTCGAATCTTTAATCAAAAGCCCAAAATCAACCAAAAAGTCAAAACCAGGCCCGCACCTCGGAACCCGACAAAACTCACAAAATCCGACAACCCATTTAATTACGAGTCCAACCATACTAGTTTCACTCAAATCCGACTCCGAATCAACGCTCAAAATTCTAAAATTCACTCTATGATACTTTAGACAAAACCCCCATATTTTTCTTTTTAAATCATACCCCAAATGCCAAAAATGAGGATAGATTCATGAAACATAATCAAAACCGAGTAGAGAATACTTAGCCTAGTACATATGGCAAAAATCGCTTCAATCCGAACTCCATTGCTCCAAATATGATAAAATGGATGAAACCCCCGAAATATAGCTTCTGCCCAGGTATTTACCCTCCGCGATCGCCAAGCACAACTTTTCTCAGCTCAAAATTGCCCTTCGCGATCGCGAAGAACAAGCTGCCCAACTCCTCCAGACAGCCTCTAGTATAATGGTCATAACATTTTGAACAAAACTCCAAATGACAAATGGTTTGTGAAAATTAGACACCAAGGGCTAAAACTTTCAATTTCGGATCATCTCCAAATTCCTTATAGATTGCAAGATATGAGCTTCTAAAGTCAGCCCTGTGCAGCACAAATTTCTTCTTCACGAACGCGAATCTATCTCCGCGAACGCGATCCACATACCCCTTTCTCCCAATTTTCTCTTCCCGAACGCGATACAATGTCCGCCATCGCGATGCATACTACTGTAGCTAAAAACCAGTAATTAAAAATGGCTTAGAAATTCCCCAAAACCACCCCGTAACTCACCCGAGCCCCCACGAGACCCCGTCCGAATATACCAACAAGTCTCAAAACATATTACGGACCTACTCGAGGCCCCAAATCAAATATAACAACATCGATACGATGAATCGTACCACAATTCAAACTTAAAATTTTTTAAATCTTTCGACTTCCAAAACTTGTGCCGAACCGTATCAAATCAACTCAGAATGAACTCAAATTTTGCACATAAGTCCAAAATGACATAACGAAGCTATTCCAATTCCCGGAACCACAATCCAAATCCAATATCCTCAAAGTCAACTCTCGGTCAAACTTATGAACTTCCCAAATTTTCAAATTCCCAACTTTTGCCAATTAGCGCTGAAACCTTCTAGAAATATCCAAATGTCAATCCGGGCATATGCCCGAGTCTAAAATCACCATCTGGACCTAATGGAACCATCAAAACTCCGTTCCGGGGTCAAACACACAAAAGTCACACTTGGTCAACTCTTCCAACTTAAAGCTTCAAACATGAAATTCATTCTTCCAAATCACTTATGAAAAATCTCAAAATCAAAACCGACGATCCACATAAGTCATAATACATCATACGATGCTACTCAAGACTTCAAATAGCTAAGCGGAATGCAAATGCTCAAAACGACTGGCTGGGTCATTACATTCTACCCCACTTAAATATACATTCATCCTCGAACGTGCCAAGTGGTGTTCCTAAGCCGTCAAATCACTGTGTAACCTTACCATGCACATACCCTGGGGTGATCCTACGCCACCCAAATCCATATAATCCTAACGATACAACCTAGCTGATGATCCTTAATTCAACATGAGCCCATAAACCTTTCAACACCCAGAATTTCCTATAAGACCCGAATCTCGTATCTACATACTGTACAAGTCTGAACACGCTGCATCAAGCCATAACCATCACCCAAGACACAATCACATGATATACCACATAACTCGAATACTCATAACAATAATTCTAATCACCGTAGTTGCACGATAACAAACCTAATATCGGTAACAAAACTCATATCAAACAAAACCTTGCTCTAAGACCTTCGTACACTACCTATGATGAAAGAAACACGCAGAAACTCGTAACCACTTATCATATCAACAAGTCATGGAACTCTCATTCCTTCGACAAGAAGTATAGCTAATTTCTAAGCCGACTTCCGATATTATTCTTTCAAATATACCATAATCAGATCCGATAGCATCCATTCTAGGTCTGATGACCTCATCTTATCAAATACAGCCGCCCTACTGAAATGCCACACCAATACAACCTAAAGCCACAAATCGTACAATCCGTTCACCAATAAGAAACAATTCAAATGCACCCAAAAATAGAAAATGACTCAAATGAGAGAACCGTCCTGCAAGCTCAACAAGTACCACTACAACGCAATGCTAAGAACCCATCACACGTAGAGCCAAAACACATGAATCTAACACAAAGGATCATATTCTATCACTGCCCAGCTGCAATACGTGACCCATCCAAACACCGACACATATGAAATATCTCGAGTCTTCGATGCTCAAAATCAACAACCATAAGCAATTTGACGCCAAGTACGCAAGTGCATAACCATAACCATGGAAAAGCAAACAACGCAGTATACCATAGCCCAGAAAGACCATAACCAAGGCACAACCAACCATTCCACACGCAAAATCACCAAATCACACGAAGTATGCTATAAGGCTCAAACAAAACCACACCATGTGTGCATATAGACAACAAATCACAACCCCTCATAGCATATAAGAGTAACGCATAGATCATATCAGAACATGAATAAGCTTAACTCTAACCGCCCGAATGTCTAACACATCTCTCATACACGATCATCCCACGAGGAATACTTTCATAATTCTTCCGTGTCACATAGAAAAAATTTGAATATTAGCAGTCGATCAACCGGGCGAGTACCTTAATACTAATAAAGCATCTGTAAATCAAAGCACAATGCACCTTCTGAATATACACTCTCCTCAGGCAATACCAAATAGTAATAGTACTCATCTAGTCATATGAACTTGTCCATGTTGCCTAAGAATTCCTGACCTTCCCTTCAAAACTGACATGTGACCTTGCACGTGCAAATCTCAATCCCACACAACACACCACATCTATCATGCCATCATATGAAAAGTACGAGAATTCCATAATCAACTCTGGGTCACTATCAAACTACATACTCAATTAGCCAGAAACCTTCCATATGATCCCATCCAGTAGAAAATCACAATACTCAACATGCTCCTCATGCTGGTAGGAAATATCCATCTCAAATCGTGGTAAAAACCATCGAGGACTCTTCAAAACCCATTTGCACATAACCATATCATCAGAACTAAATCTCTCTAACTCCACCAATCCCTGCAGGTCGCCAAAACCCAAGTGCATTGCCACAAAACACCGATAAAAACTCACCACATCATAAGTACCCAAAGAACCAATCATATCCATTATCGTATTGATCCAACCTACTACCAAGTTGTCCTGTTTCCTCTGAGTTTCTTCTGAATTGCCTTCAAGTTTACACTCCTTCTCTCTATAATACCATGATCCTCAACCAAAACTCACCCCACGAGATCCTAGAATAAAACCACACCATCCTAAGGCCTATAAGTTGTTATATTCCCTCTCAAGCACCCCAAAAGTACCACAATCGAGACACTCACTACGAAGAGTCTTTATGTTAACCTGAAACTATTTTCTTTACCTTCCTGATACTGAAATATAAAATCCATAGTGATACATAAATACCGCGAGTCCCAACACCATCCGACGAAAATCGCGCAGTCTAGCCATATACAAATCTGAATAAATTCTCAATTGCTATATTTAAATCCTGAATCTATTAGATCCTTCTCGAGAGTCATATACTCTACTCAAATCTCGACTGCACCACCAAAACGGGCCGAACAACCTATGCCCCATTAGCACGTCAACACCCTAAGAAGTAACCTCGCCTTAACGTAACTAAGCAAATTCCTACTCTAATGTGAACTACATCCGTCACGAATAATAACTCAAATGATTCCATGATTTCCATATACCCATAAAGTGTAATATAATCCGTATCCAGAAATTCCCTTACTCGAGTCATCCTTGATCTCAACCTCTGTAAGTCATAACTGATTTACAAGTATGTCTCAAACCGAAAACAGCACAACACATAACCATGCAATCAAATCGGTGATAGTAGACTCCCCCACTTGGCTCAAATCCATAGATCAAAACACTCGATAACTCACAATACCCAAACCTCATTACTGCCATAATACTGCAATGAGATTTAACTAAATCCTTCATAAGCTTGTGTAACACAAACCATCTAATATCTCAAATCATCTGCAATTCTCACATTCATCCTAGTGACGGTCAGTCAACTTTCTCAACCAATTCAAACTCAAATCGTAACACCTATACCCACTGGTAGAAAGGAAAACCTCCACACAACATCATAAGGATCACACACCGTAAATTACCGCGCAGGTGATAACCCACCTGCTTAGCCTCAAACTAACATCTCTCTATCCTCTTTCACAGCCACAACTACTACGTAATCACTTAATCTTCCTGAGTCTGAACTCATTAACAAGACATAAAAATCTATTTCGTTCCTCAATTAAACAACATGAAAGATCCGTCAACACACTAATAACTCGAGACTATACATCGTATCATGACAGGAATCAAGCACCCAATAGTACTTTTTACATCTCAAGCAAACTCTTCTCGTCACATTCAAACCATCTGAACACATCTCGCAGTCACATCATATTTCATCATATAACCATCCAATACCGAGCCATAAATTCCACTCATAAGGACACTACCGGATGTATAAATCCAAAAGCATATACTCATACAACTAAAATCCCTGTGCTCAAGCTACCGTCAAAATTCGGCCTCAAGTCCTCCAGACTGGCCCATCATCAGCACACAAAAATCACATCTCGCACCTCATCACAAGCCGTTGACGCACAACTGATACTGAGCGCTCACATGCGCATAAAAGTGCGTGGAAGGAGTTCAAAGAGTTACGTTTCAAGCTGAATCAATGTCGCACAATAAGGAAAGAAAGATGGAAAGTTTATCCTAAATGCACCGTAGCCTCTCGAAGATAGGTCATCATACCGATCTGCAAGACTCTACTAGACACTTGCTCATGACTCGTAGAACCTATGAACCTAGAGCTCTGATACCAACTTGTCATGACCCAAAATCTAACTAGTCATGATGGTACTTACCTAACCCACATGGTAAGCCAATAACTAACTATCCATTTTAATGAGATTTATTAAGAGAAGAAATGATAATACAACTGAACTATTATACAAAGGATTTTCCAAGGACTGGTAGTACAAATCATGAGCTTCTAAGATTCAGATTGTTACAAGACTGAACTGAAAAACTTACAACATCTGTTGAAATGTAAATGAATAGAATTCAAATCTAATGCTACCAAGGACAAGTGATAGCTATAACTGGAACGCATGTATATCTTCAGATCCAGCTCCCGCCGTACGCAACAACCTCAGCATCCAACATCTGCACGCAAGGTGCAGAAGTGTAGTATGAGTACAACCGACCCCATATACTCAATAAGTAACAAACCTAACCTTACATCGAAAGTAGTGACAAGCTAGGACAATGGTCAGAGTCCAACTCCAATAACCAGCAATAGTTCATAACAATATAATAAATATGGTACAAGAAATAGCTCAGCTCGTTCACAGTTACGGAAAATAGGCATAATTTTCAAGTATAACAGTAAATCTCAAATCTTTCACCGAAAACACCAAAAATATGAGTAAGTTTGAAAATTGTGATTTTTCCCAAAAACGTTCAACAACAGTTAAGAAGTCTCATTATCATATGGCATGAGGAAAGTATATCTCTATGCCTACATGTCAATGTCATAAATGTCACAAAACCGTGTAACATAAGGGAATGCATCTTTGTGCTTGTGTGCTAAGTATACATGTCAATGCAATGCACCACAGTGATGTACTCATGTACCCACACTCTCAGAGTACTCAATCTCACTATCTCACACTCCTACTCATCACGCTCAATCACTCAACACACTCGGTCACTCAGCAGTGTACGGTATCTACTGCGGTGCGCAGCCCGATCCCATCATGAATCAATAGAACCTGCACTCACTGTAGGTGTATAGACTCCGTAGGGGCGGATCCTGCCCAAGCGCTAATATAACCTGTTGCGGCATGTAACCCGATCCACATATAGCCCTAAGTCTTGTTGAGGCGCACAACCTGATCCACATATGGCCATAAGGCTTGTTGCAGCGTGCAACCTGATCCACATATATATAGCCATAAGGCTTATTGCGGTGTGCAACCCGATCCACATATATATAATACCTACTGCAGTGTGCAGCCCGATCCCATCAATATCACTCAAAATTCGGCCCTCAGGTCCCAACTCAGTCATCAATCTCTCCAGTCTCTCGGGCTCACAAATCTCATACCAATCAGCCCAAATGATGACAACAATATGATGTGACAACGAATGATAACAGAGACTGAGATATGAAATCTAAATGAATGAACATGACTGAGTACGTAGATGCAATTTAAGCAAATACCTCAACAACAGAGATGACCTCAGTAGGTACCGACAAAATAAACATATAGCCTAAACATGATTTCTAATATGATTCACAACTCAATTTCTCTAACACATGGAAATTTCATGGATAGAAACAAGATTAAATAACTACACAGTATTATAGAATCAACCGAGTCATAATTCACGTGGTGCACGCCCGTCACCTAGCATGTGCGTCACCTTAACACTAAGCACATAACATGTATATTCAGGATTTCATACCCTCAGTACTAAGTTTAGCAGTGTTACTTACCTCAAACAAGACAAATTCAATACCGAGCAAGTCAAACGATGCTCCAAAAAATGACATCTCGCGCGTACCGATCTCCAAATGGCTCGAAACTAGCCAAAAGCAACTCAAATATATCAAATAATGCCAAAGGAAACAAACCCAATCGATAAAGGTCGAATCTTTAATCAAAAGCCCATAATCAACCAAAAAGTCAAACCCAGGCCCGCGCCTCGAAACCCGATAAAACTCACAAAATCAATAACCCATTCAATTACGAGTTCAACCATACTAGCTTCACTCAAATCCGACTCCAAAGAGACGTTCAAAACTTAAAAATTCACTCTATGAAACTTTAGACAAAACCCCCTAATTTCTCATTTTAAATCATCAACCAAATTCCAAAAATGAGGATATATTTATGAAATATAATCAAAACCTAGTAGAGAACACTTACCCTGATCCATATGGCGAAAATGGCTTCAAAACTTGCTTCAATCCGAGCTTCATAGCTCCAAATATGATAAAATGGCCGAAACCCCCAAAATATAGCTTCTGCCCAGGTATTTACTCTTCGCGATCGTGGAAAATTCTTCGCGATCGCGAAGCACAACCTTCTCAGCTCAAAATTCTCCTTCGCGATCGCGTAAAACAAATCGAGATCGGGAAGAACAAGCTGCCTAACTCCTCCAGACAGCCTCTAGTATAATGGTCATAACTTTTGTACAATACTCCAAATGACAAATGGTTTGACTTTCTGAAAACTAGACACCAAGGGCTATAACTTTCATTTATGAATCATCTCCAAATTCCTTATATTGCAAGATATGAGCTTCCAAAATCTGCCCTATGCAATAGAAATTTCTTCTTCACGAACGTGAATCTATCTCCGCGAACGCAATTCAGAAAACCCTTTCTCCCATTTTCCTCTTCACAGACGTGATCCAATGTCTGCGATCACGATACACATTGCTGTAGCCAAAAATCAGCAATTACAAATGGCCTAGAAATGGCCCGAAACCATCCCGAAACTCGCCCGAACCCCCACGTGACCCCGTACAAACATACCAACAAGTCTCAAAACATATTATAGACCTATTAGAGGCCCCAAATCACATATAACAACATCGAAATGATGAAGCGTACCACAATTCAAACTTAAAATTTTTTAAATCTTTCGATTTTCAAAACTCGTGCCGAACCATATCAAATCAACTCAGAATGAACTCAAATTTTGCACACAAGTCTAAAATGACATAATGAAGCTATTCCAATTCCCGAAACCAAAATACGAATCCGATATCCTCAAAGCCAACTTTCGGTAACTTATGAACTTGCCAAACCTTCAAATTTCCAACTTTCGCCAATTAGCACCGAAACCTACTAGAAATATCCAAATGCCAATTCGGGTATACTCCCAAGTCCAAAATCACCATCCGGACCTAATGGAACCATCAAAACTCTGTTACGGGGTCAAATGCTGAAAAGTCAAACTTGGTTAACTCTTCCAACTTAAAGCTTCAAGCATGAAATTCATTCTTCCAAATCACTTCCGAAAAACCTAAAATTCAAAACCGATGATTCATACAAGTCATAATACATCATACGATGCTGCTCAAGATTCAAATAACTGAACGGAATGCAAATGCTCAAAACAACCGACTGGGTCATTACACCTTCGTGCTATCTCTAATACCAATCTTTCTGCCAAAAAATGAACCACAACCTTGCAAAGAAATCCAAACCTCACACGACTTACCACATCCATCATGATGCCATATATAAGTAAAAGAATTCCATTATCAACTCTAAGTCACAAGTAGGATAGTCCTCCTCATACGCTCTCCTTCGCCTAGAAGAATACAACTTTGCTCAACCCATGAGTCAATCACCATCATACAACAAACTCTTCAAGCATGTAAGCGACATTAATTTAAAGCCATGAACAACACCATATCAACTCTAGATACCCACTTACACAATAATCTTGCAATTAAAACCGAGTCTCTCCAAGTCAACCAAGTTACATCGACTGCTAACCCAAAAGTCCTACCACAAAAGGGTTTGTAATGCCCCATCATACCAAAGAAATCAATCATACTATTACCATACTGGTCCAAGACACTACTATAGTGATCCAACTTCTTTAGATTACCCTTGACTCACCATCAATGCATCACTATTCTTTTTCAATACACTATAACCTTCAACAAAAACTCGCATCAAATGATCCCGAAATGAAACTATGTTGTCCCAAAATTCCCCTTCATGCACCCAAAAGTACCTCAAATCAAAATATGTTTCTAAAGTTCCCTTCAACGAATCTGAAACTATTTCTTTCATCTCTCTTATACTGCATATCAATAATGATATAGAAGTACTCCAAGTCCCTGTCATAATCCATTACCAATCTCAAATGCTTAACCAAATATCCTGTAAATACTTAAATATCATATCTTGGAACTTGAACTCGCTAGAACCATTCTCGAGAGTCACTCACTCTGCTCTAGTCCCCGATGCATAGCCAAAAATGTCTAACGACTTGTTCTCTATTAGTACATGATTTCTCTAAAAGAAGAAATCCCATCCTTAGGCGCCCAAGTGAATATTTTCTCATTGCACATTATAGCTATGAAGAATATTAAACATGAGTCATTCAACAATCTCCATATACCAATAAAGTGTAGTACATGAGACATCCAAATTCCTTGCCCAAGTCACCCTTTATATCACCTTTCTCAAGTAATAACTAACCCACACACATATCTTAATCCATGAACTACAACAATACATGCCCATATGATCTCCTTGTCGATAGTAGACTCCCCCAATTGGCTCAAATCAATAATCACATCATTCGGAACCTACAATAACTTCTCCTCTTTAACTATCGTGACCTGGCACAGTTACTCAGCTAAATTTCTCACAAGTTCATGTAGTACCAGTTATAACACATTCCATTATCTGCCAAATGCATACATAACCTTGAGAAAGTCATGTCATCTTCCTCATGCCTATTCAAACTCTCATCATAACTAATACATTCACTGGATAGAAAGAAAACTCTTCATAAGAACCACATAAGAAGTTATACAACTGCAAACCTTCTCACATGAGATAACCCATCTGTTTAGCCATAATGCAACCTCTTTATGTGACTTTACCAGGGTTACAACCTCTACGTAATCAATTGATGCTTCTGAGTCTACACTCATCCACTAGCTGTAACAATTAGTTTCATTCCACTAATGAACAACTTAAAGGTCCATCAATACATCCATACCATAAGACTGTGCTACATACCGAAATGATGATCAAGCGTCCATATTCCCTTTGTATCTCATGCAAATCCTTTTCATCATATCTATACCTTCTAGGTGTAGTCTTTAGCTATATGACATATTTCATAAAGATGCCTCGTTAACTCTGCCATATCATTTCGGAAACATCTTCTCCATTTTATTCTAAGGCTATAGAAGAACCTATTCAATTTCAGAGCAACCAACAGTGAAAAACTTAGCTATCTTACCTTTCATTGTACCATCACTGCCACTTTAGGGATACTATTGTCACATCCCAACCTTGGAGGATGTGACCGGCACAAGATACTCAAGGGCCCATGCGAACTGATGCCCATACTTAGACCATTCAACATGGAATCTAGACCAACAAGGCCTCCAAGTATAATATCAAAACTATTAAATGTTCATAATTGACTGTAGAAGAAACCTTAATATTGAAAATATATGTATATCTGCGTTGCCAACAAAGTCATCACTATGTTTACATACACATAGGACATTAGCCTGCAAGCCTCTGAGTACCTTAATATACAACTTGGTCAGGACAAGGCCCCACCATACCCAAACTAATATACACAAACTACAGTACCTATTGACTTCCGTACAGATACTCCGTAGAAGTGGAGTGTGACAGCTAATCGCTAAAATATACACCATATTGGGGTGGGACGTCACCGGGTCTTTTTGTACTTGTGGTCATGGACACATCGCCCAAAGGAAAAGGGCTTTAGTACGAAACATGTATTGAGTATGTAAAGCTGATAATATATGTAAACCAAGAACATAACATAAGAGACATGAATACACTATTTCAACCTGAACACCAGAGATAAGTCACGGAGAGGG
>AWOL01S0183960.1:0-62874 GCA_000715115.1 Nicotiana otophora | reverse complement strand
GGGGGGGGGGGGGGATTAAAACAATTCAGTATTACCACATATGGATGATTCAAAATAAGCGCTTACACAAAGACATGCCAAGAAACAAAACTGCCTTACATACCTTGTTGAAGAACTAGTTATGCTTCCTGAATTCTCACACTTCTATGCCCATTATCTCCGCCTCCAGAGAATCTCCAAAATCAGTATAACAAGAAGACAGAGGACTCAGTGATGATCACAAGATTCTTTATGCTAAATCCTACTAGTTTCATTTTTGATTTAGCCTTGAATTGCATAGGAATTTTTAAAGGGGTTTAAGAGCATTTGGGTGAGCTAAAGCTGGTGATACCTTCTAGAATGGAAGAGAAGAAAGGTATATAAACTTTTTATACCAAGTCAAAACATTCCACCACCCCAAGTGCCAAACAGTTCGCCCCGCACCAGCCACTGCGGCCGGAGGGGTAGCTGGCATAATTTAATTAAATGTAATCACCTCTTTATCTTCATAACGTATCTCCAGCCGATTGGTTGTTCCAAAACCTAATTAATCTTCAACTTCATATGTGGGGGAAAGTGTGGGGTGTAACAACTATCTAAAAGAATAGTCCAAAATTACATGCTCACTTATCTGAGTCCCTCGAGCCAAAGTTGCGGTCTATACCAGCCACAAGTCCTTTAGACTGGCCAACCCTTGGATCACAAGAAAACATCTACGACATCATCCCAAGCAGTTGGTGCCCAACTGATATCGAATTCTCTATATCGCATTGTCACAACCCAAATCCCACCTTAAGGATCGGGATGGCACCTAGTTCCTAGGACTAGGTAAGCCTATCACATAACAAGATACACAGGACCAAACACCAACTTAAATATTAATGTAAGTTGAAAAGTACCATAACATAACCAAAAGAAGAATACAATAGTCACATAAATTCCAAAATCTGGTAATACTGCGTCATAAGATCTCCAGAGAGTACACTATAAACCTCAAAATACAACACTGTTTGGAAATACAATATAAAGTAGCAAAGTAACAATAGAAGGTGACTCCGAGGCCTGCGAGTGGAATGGCAAGTATATCTTGAAGTCTCCACAACACTGGCTCAACTCTCTAGCAACCAGCATGATCCGAGGTACCTGGATTTGCAGAACAATGTGCAGAGGCATAGTATGAGTACACCACAAACAGTACCCAGTAAGTATCAAGACTAACCTCGACAGAGTAGTGATGAGGTTCAAGTCAAGACACTCACAAGACATATAAATTGTGCAGAATATCATTATGAAACTAACAATGGAAAGCATAACCAAATAAATAACACCAAAGGATAGGCATGTGATAACACGACAAATCAACCAAAACTCGTAAAATACAAAGTGAAAACATTTAAGGAAAACAATGACATTTTCAATACATCAATCCGTTCCAACACAAGAATAACATCAAGAATCAGCCCGAGGTACCACATAACATAATCACAAGTCACCCTTAAGATGCCACGTGAGCTTCACAATGAAATATTTTCCCTAAATAGCTTCACTCACATAAGCCCCCTTATCTCTTTGCGTGTGCTGACAATGAAGTATTTACTCTTACTTGCAACATACGAATAAGCCCCCTTATCTCGCCGTACGCACATCAATATATACACCACCCTTATTTCGCCGCATGTGCATCTCATTCACAACACAACAATCAACCGCACCACACGTACACATATGCCGGCACATCGCCCAAACAACAATACCAAAGCCACAACAATGCATAGCCCACAACTCAACAACAATATGCACAAGCATCACAACAATAACACAAGGGTACGGGGAGTGAACAAAAATAAACGTGCTTCATATAACAAACAACTCCAATTCAAGGCATATTAATAGCCTAAGGTCTAATCCGGTCAATTACCACACATACACCCGTGCACACACTCATCACCTTATGCACACGTCGTTTCACATAGTACAAATAATGCAAATAGACCAAATCCCAAGGGAAAATTCCCCCACACAAGGTTAGGAAAGATATTTACATCAATTGGGCCAACCCAATACTCTGAAAATGCTTTTCCTTTAAAATGCACATCTACTCAACTCAAATCTAGCCAAAAATGACTTCATAATCTCAAACAATGCAAGAGAAACCAATTTTCATTAATAAAGTTAAGATCTTTACACAATTCTCCAAAAGTCAACAAAAGTCAACCCCGAGCCCGCCCAGTCAAAACTTCAGTCGAAGGCTAGTTCTCGACTACCCATAATCTCACATGTCCATATATGTGTTTGGTTTTCAAATCCGAGCCCAATTCGACTCTCAAATCTTAAATTTTTATTTTTTAAAACATAGTCAAAATCCCCAAAATATCTCTTCAATTCTTATGATCTAGATGTTAAAATTCATACATAATCATGTTATATAATCAAAATTGAGTAAAAATCACTTACCCAATAGCTTTGTATAAAAATCTCCTCCTAACATCGCCTTCCAACAAGTCTAGGGCTAAAAAATGTGATAAAATGAGACTAAGTCTAAAATCCTACTATTTTGTTCAGCTGAAGATGTCGCAAATGCGACCTGGGGTTCGCACATACGACTCCTTGCAAATGCGAAAATGGTATCACAAAAGCGATGCTTGATATGCCCACGGAATGTCGCATATGCGACTCATACATTGCATTTGTGAGTCTGTCCTTTTCGCAAAAGCAGCCAATTGGTCGCTAAAGCGACTTGCCCACAACCCAAACCACTTTTGCATTTGCGAGGCTGAATTCACAAATGTGAAGCTTACCACCCCACTGTCCCCTTTGCAAATGAGATATCCATTTCACACATACGGTGCTCCCAAATGCAAACTGATGCTCGTATTTACGATAACTGCAGCAACAACAGACCAGTAGTTATGAATCAAGTCCAAACTAATCTGAAACGTGTCCAAAACTCAGCCGAGCCCCCTGGGCTCCATACCAAATATTCACACAAGTCTAAAGAATATCATACGAACTCATTCACGAGCTCAAAACACCAAAATAAAATCTGGAACCACGAATCGGACAACAAAACACATATGATTCACAATGAAACTCAAGAATCGCTATAATCACAACTAAGCGTCCGATTCCTATCAAACTAACTCAAAATGATGTCAAACTTTGTAGACAGGTTCCAAATGACAAAACGGACCTATTCCAAGTCCTAAAATCAAAATCCGAACCCGATAGCCATATAGTCAACCTATGGTCAAATATAGGAAATTTCTAAACCTTCAAATTGCCAACTTCCGGCAAAAGAGTCAATTCAGCTAGGAACCTCCGAATCCAATTTTAAGCATACACCTAAGACCAAAATCATCATACAAATATATTAGAATCATCAAAATACCGTTTCGAGGTCATTTCGAAAAAGTCAAACCTCGATCAATATTTCCAACTCAACCTTCCAAACTATAAACGAATTATTTCAAATCAATCCAAAACCTCTCTGAAACAAAATCAACCATCCCCACAAGTCATAAAACCATAAAGACATATACGGAAAGCTTCAAAAGAATAAACGGGTCTCAAATACACAAAATGACTGGTCAAGTCGTTACATTCTCCAACTCTTAAGCAAACGTTCATCCTCGAACCTCATCACACCCTTCAAGGGTGAAACTCTGAGTAGAACCCCCTCACCCACCACGAGTGCCAAATCACGAGTTCTCCTATCAGCATAAATCATCTGCCCAAATATTTGACGAGCGCAAAACACACACTTAAATTATGCTCGCTAGTCAAAGATAGTATAGTATAATATCGTATCCACAGGGATTGGAGTTAAACATTATTTTCATAGTTTCTAGCTTGATTTCTATCCAGGAGAATCAACAATTGAGATTTATATTATTAATAACTAAAATTAACTAAGAATCTAAAGCTATTGACTAATGACTATCGCAACAAAGGTAAGCAAGAAAGTTATCAGTGGCAGAAAAAAGCGGATGATAGGATAGGTGCAAGATAAATATCCGGGATTTAACTCTAGTTAATTCACTTCTAGTGTTCAAGTGAGTCTCTCGAATTCACTCAATTGTTAGTTCAAACGTTTAGTAGAAACTCCTCTCTCGATTAAGTCTCAACCTCACAATATGAACCAATTTAAGCTCGGTGAAGATATGCACGACTTCGTAGTGGATTGGTCTTTAGGAGAACCTCTTGCGATTATCCTCCTAACTAGGTTTAATAAAATGATTCAACTAGCCTTTTTAAATTACTAAGAAGAATTAATGAACTCAACCAACAAGATAATGCAAAGATATCATAAGTTATGCCTCTCTCAATTACATGAACATGTGAAAATAGATGCAATAATTAAATCATCCAAAACGATTCAATACATAAAAACTAGAGTTATAATTCACAAACAAATACCAATACACCAAATCCATCAAACCCTAAAGAGAATTACTCCATAGATATGGAGTAATTCATCACAAATAAGTTTAAAGTAAAGAAAAACATAAAACGATCCAAACTCAGGTCTTGAGTGAGGATTGAATGATGAACTCCTTGTGCTTTTGCTTATCCACCTCCTCCTTAGCCTCCTTAGATCTTAGATGTGTCCAAAAGTCCAGGAAATAATGATTTTCCATGTATTTATACCAAGTAGGGTCAGGCCCAAACGAAAACACATTTTCCTACGCGAAATAGGACATTTACTCTGTAAAGATTGCACAGGCGTGCCGCATGGGGCGACGCATCATGCGGGAAATTAGTGGGGAAATCCAAATAGTTGTTTCTGACAGGCAGCATGACTTTTGTATAGGCGCAGCGCCCCACACGGCGCCCCACGCACCGCGGGTGTGTTGTTTTCTCAGAGTACGGATTTTTCTTGACTTTTTGATATCCAGCCGTGGTTTTCGACCCCCGAAGGCGATCCCGGCTTAATCCATTGGGCTTTTACTCAGACTTCAAAGCTCCAAATCACTCTAATTCATTTCGTAACATCTACATAGCTCGAAATCCTCCTACAAGACATAAAACACACAATTAGTGCAAACCACTAGCAATTAAAGCTCAAACTCAATTACAGTGCAATAAATTAGAGTGCAATAAGCGACTAAAATACTAGATTATAGCCTACCATCAACACCCCACACTTAAACCATTTCTCGTCCTCGAGTAATCAAACTACACTTTATAAAGACACGACCTTTTTCAAACAACTCTCCTAAATCATTACACCAAGAATATTTAAAATAGACTAAGCACAATAGTGTAACATCTTCACCTCAAGATTTGACTCAAAAGCACCACGTATTATTTATAACCTGCTCACTTACTCTAATATAGAGGTTAAGCATTACCTTTCCTTCGTGAATCAAGTGCCCTCACACAACAACAGAAAGTAGTTCCACACACAATATATATTAAGAACAATTAGGAAGTCAAGATAGAAAGAATTCACTCACTCTCAGAAATAACATTCATATTCCACAAAAGATGAACCATAGGCTTGCCCATAGTGTACTACTCTACTAATTGAGCTCATTCAGTCAAAGATCAAGTAGGACTTTAATTGGTTGTAATGTAGGCCGCGGGATGGGTAGGATATATTTAGATATAAGAGTGACTACACCTCCCTAAGCACTTTAATACATACAAATTACCATTCAAAACCACACACTTATGTCAAACCAAAAATTCACCTTCATATCAATATACGTTAACTCCCAACTTCTTTAAGCACAAATACATCAAGAGTTGCCACTATCACAGAATATTTTGTACAATTAACAAACTTTTATTTATTTATTTTTCTTATTCAATTCAAGTGGCTCTTACTTTTTTCAAAAACAATGCACCTTCTTCCTTATGTTCCTTAGTTCCACTCAAAAGCCAAACCAACTACCCGACACTTCAACTTTTACAAAGCTCATAACAAATTCCAGTGCTTATGAGAGGTAAATGGTTCAAATAGATGGTCAATTCAAACAAATGGGTAAGGCTTGTAATGTGATTTCCAAAGAAACAGGCTTACAGGCTCAACAGGGTTAACTAAGATACATAACAATTAGGTGGGTGATAGATTATAACTGGCTCAACAAAGAAATGCCTATATCACTTCCATGACTGAACAAAACTACCATTTCGCTTTGCAAACATACAAGGCAAGTTCTAGACATCAAATGCAATGTACAGAATAACACAAAACCTCACACACACATGGTACATAACTCACTCAAGATTGGATTATCAAGACACTCTAGTCAAAGCAGTTAAGCAAAGTTAAAATCATACAATTTAAGGTACTTATACAAGAGTCAAAAACTGAGCCTAAGCGTCACAACTAAAGCACTCACTATTCTCAAGGAATAATAAAGTTAAGAGATATTTCTTTCAATTCAATTCATAGTATAAGGGTTCCTACTCCTAAAAACGATTAAAGACTAACTACACCCGGTTCAAACAAAACCCTTGGAAAAGAACCGCTACCCAAAGAAAAATCAAGGGGAAATTATTACCCTACCTAACAAAAGAAAATCTTTTTGGCTTTTTCTTTCGACTTAATCCCTCATGAAACCTGTCGAATGATACCCATCGTCGGGAAAAATTGAAAATTTGAAAATTTTAAAATTTTTATAGTTTTCAATTTTTTCTATCTCTAACTACTAAAACAACAAAAAATAACTAACACATATACATAAAACATACAAATATCCCCTAGCCCATACTTTAAGTTGTGGCATATCCCCATGACACACGATTAAAAATCATAAGGTAAAGGAAACTTTCCTGAATATCTAGCCGGGGTCTGAGTCGAAGTTGGGATCCATTCCTCTCGCCCGAACTAGTGCACACATCCACGCAGACAGCTTCTTCTCAGCCTTCTTGGGGTGCACCCCACACTTATCATTCTCACTCAGTGCAGTCTTTCCTTTTGAACTCTTCACTTTCCACTCAACACTTGCAGTTTTTAGCCCCCGTTTCTACATTCATCTCGAAAATCACCGTCTCCTCACCCACTCAAAGCATGAGTTTTCTCTCGTGTATATCTATGATTTCTCTACCCGTTGCTAAGAATAGTCTTCCTAAGATAAGAGGGATCTCCTTGTTCTCCTCCATATTCACCACTATAAAGTCTACAGGAAATATAATCTTATCTACCCGAACTAAGACATCTTCCACTATCCCCTAGGGTATTAAAGTTGTTTGGTCTGCCAGCTGCAATGATATTGGCACCGACCTTATCTCTCCGATCTCTTTCTCAAGGTTCCTGTAAATAGACAAAGGCATTAGATTAATTGATGCACCAGAATCACATAAAGATTTATCAAAATAAAGCCTAAAAAGCAAGGTATAGTAAAACTCCCTAGATTTCCACACTTTTGTGGGAGTTTGTTTTGCAAGATTGCACTCCAATGCTCTGTGAGCTTGGCTACCGAGGTATCTTCTATCTTTCTCTTCTTTGTAAGGATCTCTTTCAAGAATTTGGTATAAGCTAGCATTTGTGATAGAACTTCTGTGAATGGAAAATTTACATTAACCTGTCTCAACATATCTAGAAATCTCTCAAACTGCTTGTCCAACTTTTCTCTATACAACTTTTTGGGAAAAGGTAAAGCAGGCATGTGCTTGCTCTCTTCATTAGATTCCTACCTTCTTGAAGTTTCCTCCTTCTTTTTCTCAGTTCCCTTCTTGCCTTTCTTCTTCTTATCAACTCCAATTTTCAGCCGCTCCCCAATTTCTTTCTCAGGTACCACCTTTTTTTGGATTGGAGTGGGATCTTTCAACAGTTGCCTGCTTCTCAAGGTCACATCATTCACTATTTCCTTGGGATTTCTCTCAGTATCAGCTGGGAGAGTTCCAGGAATTCTCTCAGACAATATAGTTGCAATTTGTCCCACTTGCTTCTCTAGATTTCGAATTGCTGCCCCATGCGCATCTAACCTCTCATCTGTCTTGACAATGAAGGCTTTTATCATATCTTCTAGACCAGGCTGATTGGATTGTTGAGGCTAAAACTGCTGCCTTTGCTGACTTTGGAAGCCTGGAGCTCCTTGTCCCGGAAATCTGGGGCTGTTTTGTTGTCATGGATTTGCAGTAACCCCAGGTGAACTGATGAAAAATCGGGGTGTCTCTGACCCATTGCATTAAAGTTGTAATTCCCTACATCATTCACTTCCTCAGTTGAGACCTGACACTCATGAGTAGGGTGTCCTATTCCACATATATCACAAGCTGCAAGAGGCTCACTTTGTATTGTAGCTAAGGTCAGCTTTCGTATTTCTTTAGCCATAACATCAAGTTGTACCTATACAGATGTGTTAGCATCAACCTGGTGAACACATGTAGATCTTCTTCTTTCAAAACTCTCAAAGGGCCACTGATTTGCATCTTCAGATAACTCATCAAGAATAGTGGCTATCTCCTATGGTGTCTTCTTAATCAATAGGCCTCCAGCTGCATTGCTCAATATTCTACGTGAGGCCGGTGTCAATCCATCCCAAAAGTCTTGGAGTTGCATCTAGAGTTCAATTCCACTATGTTGACACTTTCTGACTATCTCCTTAAACCTCTCCCACACTTCAAAAACAGTTTCGGTATCCTTCTGGCAGAAGTTATGGATCTCTCTTCTAAACTTGCCCGTTTTAGCTGAGGAGAAATATTTATCAAGAAATTTTCTGGTCATCTCCTCCCACGTTCTAATAGATCCTTGGGGCAAGCTTCGCAGCCACTGCTTAGCATCATCTTTCAGTGTGAAGGGGAATGCCCTTAAGTAAACTGCATCTTGTGACACACCATTGTATTTAAAGGTTTTAATAATCTCCTCGAAGTCCATTAGATGGTTATTTGGATCTTCATTCATCTTTCCTCTGAAGACACAATAGTTTTGAAGAGTTTGGAGCAACCCTTGCTTCAACTCGAATTTGTTCGCTGCAACTGGAGGTGGTCTAATACTTGACAATCCTTGGTTGTAGACTGGTCTAGCATAATCACCAAGTGGTCTCCCAGCACCGGGAGCTATATTTCTGAACTGGGCTGTAGCTAAGTGTTGATTTTGGGCAATTCTCCGAGCCCTCTCCTCTTAGTAGATAATCTGTGCAGCTTTTGCTCGTTGCTGGGCTGCCTCTCTTGCAGCCAAATCCACATTATCATCATCTCCAGCAATAGTTTCTTTGGTTGAGGATTGCTCAACCTTCTCTATAATGGAGATTTCTTTCCTTCCTCAGTTGTTACAATTGTTTTCCTATTTCTGGTTCGTATGGTAGCAATTCTTTCCCAGAAGATCGAGTCATGCACCACTCTTACCTGCAACATGCGCACAGTCAAAGAACACCAACTATAAAAGAGAAAAATAAAATAAAATAAAACAAAAAATTCTTGAATTAGCACTACAAATTATTTCAAACACTATTGATTGCCAATCCTCGGCAACGACGCCAAATTTTGACGAGCGCAAAACACACACTTAAATTATGCTCACTAGTCAAAGATAGTATAGTATAATATCGTATCCACAGAGATTGGAGTTAAACATTATTTTCATAGTATCTAGCTTGATTGCTATCCAGGAGAATCAACAATTGAAATTTATATTATTAATAACTAAAATTAACTGAGAATCTAAAGCTATTGACTAATGACTATCGTAACAAAGGTAAGCAAGGAAGTTATCAGTGAGAGAAAATAGGGGTTGATAGGATATGTACAAGATTAATGTCTGAGATTTAACTCTAGTTAATTCACTCCTAGTGCTCAAGTGAGTCTTTCGAATTCACCGAATTGTTAGTTCAAACGTTTAGTAAAAACTCCTCTCTCGATTAAGTCTCAACCCCACAATATGAACCAATTTAAGCTCGGTGAAGATATGCACGACTTCGTAGTGGATTGGTCTTTAGGAGAACCTCTTGCGATTATCCTCCTAACTAGGTTTAATAAATGATTCAACTAGCCTTTTTAAATTACTAAGAAGAATTAATGAACTCAACCAACAAGATAATGCAAAGATATCATAAGTTATGCCTCTCTCAATAACATGAACATGTGAAAATAGATGCAACAATTAAATCATCCAAAACGATTCAATACATAAAAACTAGAGTTATAATTCACAAACAAATATCAATACACCAAATCCATCAAACCCTAAAGAGAACTACTCTATAGATATGGAGTAATTCATCACAAATAAGTTTAAAGTAAAGGAAAACATAAAATGATCCAAACTCTGGTCTTGAGTGAGGATTGCATGATGAACTCCTTGTACTTTTGCTTCTCCACCTCCTCCTTAGCCTCCTTAGGACTTAGATGTGTCCAAAAGTCCAGGAAATAATATTTTTCCATGTATTTATACCAAGTAGGGTCGGGCCCAAACGAAAACACCTTTTCCTACGCGAAATAGGACATTTACTCTGTAAATATTGCACAGGTGCGCCGCATGGGGTGACGCACCATGCGGGGCATTAGTGGGGAAATCCAGAGAGTTGTCTCTGATAGAAAGCAGGACTTATTACAGGCACGGCACGCCATGTGCCACCCCACACGCCGTGGGTGTGTTGTTTTCTCTGAGTACGGATTTTTCTTGACTTTTTGAGATCCAGACGTGGTTTTCAACCCCCGAACGCAATCCCGTCTTAATCCCTTGGGCTTTTAATCAGACTTCAAATCTCCAAATCACTCAAATTCATTCCGTAACATCTACATAGCTCGGAATCCTTCTACAAGTAATAAAACACATAATTAGTGCAAAACACTACCAATTAAAGCTCAAACTCAATTAAAGTGCAGTAAATTAGAGTGCAATAAGTGACTAAAACACGAGATTATAGCCTACCATCATCTGGACTGCATTGTACGAAGCCGATCCCGAATCAAATTCACTGTCTCCAATGCATCTCGAACCAAATCAGTTCCCAACAACCTAGCCTCCCCAGGCTCAAACCAACAAACTGGAGAATGATATCGCCTTCCATACAAGGACTCGTACGGAGACATCTGGATGCTCTACTTATATTCGTTGTTGTAGGAAAACTCTGCTAGTGATAGAAACGAACCCCATGAGCCCCCAAAATCAATAACACAGGTGCGTAACATATCCTCTAAAACCTAAATAGTATGTAAATTGTCCGTCCGTCTAGGGATGAAACGTTGTACACAGATCGACCTGTGTGCCCAACTCACACTGCACGGATCTCCAAAAATGCAATGTGAACTGTGTGCCCCGATCTAAGATAATAGACACTGGCACACCATGAAGGCGAATAATCTCACGAATATAAATCTAAGCCAGTTAATCTAAAGAGTAGGTAGTCATGACTGGAATGAAGTGTGTAGACTTTGTCAGTCTATCCACAATGACCCACACTGCATCGAATCTCCTCAAGGTCCGTGTAAGTCCAACTAGAAAATCCATATTGATTTGCTCCTACTTCCACTGCAGAATATCAAGCCTTTGAAGAAAACCACCCGGCCCCTGATGCTCGTACTTAACTTGCTGATAGTTCAAACACCGAGCCACATACTCCATAATATCTTTCTTCATTCTTCTCCACCAGTAGTATTATTTCAATCATGGTACATCTTCATGATGCCCGGATGAATGGAATATCATGAACTATAGGCCTCATTAAGAATCGGCTCCCATAACCCATCCATATTGGACACACAAATCCGGCTCTGAAGCCTCAACACCCCGCCATCACAATAGTCACCTCATTGGCATCACTGTGCTACACCGTGTTCTTAAGGACAAGCATGTGGGGATCCTAATAATGACGCACCATGATGCGCTCAAACAAAGAAGACTGTAAAACCACCCAAGCAAGAACCTGGCTAGGCTCCAAAACATCAAACCTCAGGAACCTATTGGCCAAAGCCTGAACATCCAAAGCTAAAAGCGAGACTCCCCATGCTCTCAGCCTTCCTACTCAAAGCATCAGCTTGGCCTTTCCGGGATGATAAAGAATGGTGATATCATTGTCCTTTACTAGCTCTAACCATCTCCATCGCCTCAAGTTCACATACATTTGTTTGAATAAGTGTTGTAAACTCATGTGATCCATGAACACCTCATAAGAAATGCCATAGAGATAATGCCTCCAAATCATAAGCGCATGAACAATGGCTGCTAACTCTAAATCGTGCACTGGTATTTTTTCTCATGGGGCTTCAATTGAGTGACGCATAAGCAATCACTCTACCATGTTGCTTAAAAATGCACCCAATGTCAATCTATGAAGCATCACTATAAACTATATAAGAGCCCAATTCTGAAGGCAAAACCAGAAATGGAGCTGTAGTCAAGGCAGTCTTGAGCTTCTGAAAGCTCTCACTCGTCAGACGACCTGGATGGGGCACCCTTCTAAGTCAATCTAGTCAAAGAAGATGTGATGGATTAAAACCCTCCACAAAATGGCGATAATACCCAGCCAACCCTAGGAAATTCTGGATCTCAGTAGCGGTAGAAGGCTTGGGCCGACTCTAAACTGCCTCAATCTTCATCAAATCTACCTTTGTCCCCTCACTAGACACTACGTTGCCCAAGAATGCCACCGATCAAGCCAAAACTAGCATTTGGAGAATTTAGCATATAGCTTCTTCTCCCTCAAGTCTAGAGCATGATCCTCAAATACTCCTCATTATCCTCCCGGCTACGAGAACACACCAATATATGATTAATGAACACGATGACGAAGTAATCAAGATATGGCTGAAACATGTTGTTCATCAAGTACATAAAAGGTGTTAGATCATTGTTCACCCCAAAAGACATCACCAAAAACTCATAGTGCCCATAGTAGGTCCTGAAAGCCGTCTTTGGAATATCTTAAGCCCGGATCTTCAACTGATGGTACCCCGATCTCAAGTCAATATTCTAAAATACCCTAGCACCCTAAATCTGATCAAACAAATCATCAATACGTGGTTATGGGTACTCGTTCTTGATCGTAACCTTCTTCAACTGCCTGTAGTCAATACAACGGATGCATCCCTATGATAGACCAGAACAATACCTGTGATGATAGCATCTTATACAACAGCCTCAGTCCTACAAGGAAAAGCATAACAATGGGCCAAGCCTACCCCTCTAGGACCTCCTCTACCTGCCAGTCCTCCACACTTAGTTGGCTGTGTAGGTAGAGTAGCAACTTGAGTAGAAACCATAGCCTGAGTACCCTGTTGAGGTCCACCCCTCTGAAACCTGGGATAATCTCTCACAAAGTACCTAGTATTACCACACTTAAAACAACCACTCTGCGAGCGTGGATGGCAATACTGAGTCTAACCTGGACGGCTAGAATAACCATTGTAGGAACCCCGTGCAGGAGGTGCACTGGAAGATGGCTATCCAAAATGAGTACTCTAAGGTCCCTAAATAGCTGGAGCACTGTGAGTAACAAAAAGTGCAGAGTGAATCGGTTAGCTGATATAATGTAAGGCCCCATAAAATTTTTCCTAGAACTCTAGGTTTTGTGGTGCCAAGGTAGGCTAACGTGTTTGAAGGTTGTAGATAATTTAAGTCATCAGGCTATGGAGAAGGTTAAGACCATTAAGGAACGGTTGAAAATTGCTCAGAGTTGCCAAAAGTTCTGTTCGGATGTGCGCCGCACAAATTTGGAGTTCAGAGAGGATGATTGGGTATTCCTGAAGGTTTCCTCCATGAAGGGTATAATGCCATTTGGGAAGAAAGGGAAATTGAGTATGAGGTATGTCGGACCGTACATAATCATTCAGAGGATTGGTCAAGTGGCTTACAGGCTCGAGCTACCTCCAGAGATGTCCTTAGTGCATCCGGTGTTTCATATGTCTATGTTGAAGAAAGTGGTTAGAGACCCGTCGTTCATTGTTCCGGTAGAGGCTATTGAGGTTAATTAAGAATTGACTTATGAGGAGATTCTGATTGCCATTCTTGATAGGCAGGTCTGAAAGCTGAGGAATAAAGAGATTGCATCTGTGAAGGTGCTATGGTAAAACCAACAAGTTGAAGAGGCCACTTGGGAGGTCGAGGAAGAGATGGAAAAGAAATACCCTCATTTATTTGAATAACTAAGTAGATGTGTTGTAAAAGAATGTTAAGAGTTTACTTTCTATAAGTTATGTTCAACTTGTACAGTTTATGTTGAAGACGCTCCTTTTGGTAATATAATGCTTATGACGTTATGGTCAATGTTATTTTCATGTTGTGATACATTGTTGGGATATGAATGTGTTGTTAGGATTGATTTTTAGGGTTCTCTGATAGGTGGATAGGACCAAATACATGGGAGACTCTGCTGAAATGTTTGAAAATTTTGGAGTTTGTCGAATTTGGAATTTCTGGTGTGTGAAAGAAGCCATGTTGGATGTTTTGGGCTGATTCTATTCCTTATTCGAGGACGAATGATTCTACGTAGGGGAAGATTTGATGCCACGCAAAATGTTACCTAGAATTCGAGGTTTTGTGGTGTCGAGGTAGGCTAATGTATTTGAAGGTTGTAGAGATCGCCGCGGCATTGACTTTATGGATTGTGCAATGCATTGAGCAGTTGGTGGAATATTTTTGCAGAATATGGCATTTCTACGATCCACTATGCGACCGCAAAACTACTCCGCGAACCGCAAATCCGCCGCAGAGTGGAACAGGAGAAGCTCAAAATTTGACGATCATTTTACGGTCCATTATGCGGCCACATAACCTTTTCGCAGACCGCACTTCCATCACAAAACCGGCGTGAGGAGTTTTCTTGAAGGAGGTTTCATGGCCCATTTCGTGATGGCAAAACTGCTCTTCGGGATGCAAAATGGCCGCAGGCTTGAACAGGCCAACCTAGTTTTAGAGGGCAATTTTGCGGTCCCTTTTGTGAGCCACAAACCTATTTTGCGGTGCCTTCTGCGACCACATAATGTGTTCGGAGGGTCCATTTTATGTATTTTTAAACCCGACCCAATTCTAATAAAAGGCATAAAAGGGTCGTTTGGGAGCAAAAACCTGATGTTTATCAGACAGCTTACCCGTCTTCCACTTAAATTTGTTGCTCAAGCCTTTGAAATTCAACAAAGAAAGTTTGCAAGTCTTCTTCTAAGAGGTAAGGTTCCATACCCTAGTCCTCAATTTTGAATTTGGGCAGAAGATGGGTAATGGGGAGTGTGATTCTTGGGAGTGGGAATTGTTCTTTGTGAATACATGTACCAATAAATGTGGTAGGGAGGTTGTTGAACTAGTATGGAAGAACTATTGGTGTGGGGATTGGTTGTGGGATGAAGGAATTTCACCATAGAAACCTTGTAGTCAAATTGCACACCTAGTGCTTGATAAAATGCCTAAATGAAATGAACACATGAACCCTTTCCTAATTATGGATCAATTTTGTCATATCTCTACTAGATTGAAGTCACTAGATGTTTCAGAACGTTGTAGTAAACTAAGGGAATATCAAGTGAGGTATGTTGGCTAATCCCTTTCCGTAGAATCGGATTTCTCGAAATTCTCGTAAATTTCGATTATGGTTTGATCAAGTTCCTATTTCCGTCATTACTATCTGCTTTTATGGTTAGCTGGTCCAAATGCCTATAGTTTGATTCGCACTTCAATTGTATAATGCTATGCTCCTATTTTATGCTTATCACCAATGTTTTTTGAATTCTTACATGCCTATGAACTGAAGATATGATTTTTCACAATGTTTCAAATATCTTTGAATATTTTAAGATGATCCTTGAGAGGTAATGAAACAATGAGAGTATGAATTATGAAATGCGGTCGTCGTGCATAGAATAATGATTTACATATGAGGCCAAGATTTCCACTAAAAATGAAAGAAAGTATGAAAGGATATGAAAAGTATGTGATCCTTTTTATGATAAATACTTTTGGGAGTATCGTTAGGTCACCGAGGAAGGCTAGGTCATAAATACCCAAGACTGAAACTACACGTTCTGGTGTAGGGATTGATTGAGGGATAAATTACCATTATATTATATTGAAATTATTCCCCTTAATTGGGATGAGTTGAGAGCTAGAAAATACCATGTCGACCCACACGACATTATGGTGAGATGGCTTAGCAGATCAGGCCGAGATCGGATGCCATGCCGCACACATGGCGGTGTTATGTTTGTATGTTAAGCCTCATACTTTGGGGTCAGACAGCTTAGCCGATCGGGCAGAGATCTGACACCGTGCTACAAGCACGGTGATGTATCAGTGCCTAAGATCTCTCAAACTAAAACATTGATTATTTCTTGAAGATTTACCTCACTCTTGACTTGGTGTTTTAATACTATTTGGTTTTCTCATTGATTTCATGTTCCTCTCCTTTTGTAATGTTATTCCATTCTTTGAGAGGGTGTTTAGATTTACATGCTAGTACTATTCCATGTGTATTAATGTCTCTTTTTTTGCGGACTCTACATCTTTAATGGATACAAGTGGTTCCACATCATGCGACATCGATCAATGGTAGCAGTGCACCATCTTCGCATTTGATTTGCTGAGCACCACTTCATATCGGGGTTTTGTGTCTTTTGCTTATTGTGTATAATTTTTTGTGGTAGGCACTATCATATTACTCTTTCGTATCAATTAGAGGCTCTGTAGATATAGTGTGGGTTGTATTTTGATTTGGGAAAGTCAAACTAGAAATGTTGTGCTTGTAACACATGTTTCCACTTCTAAACTACGAATGTGTAATATATTTTGGGAATTGTAAATGGGGTTTCTAAAAAAATGAAATTTGTGTTATACATGTTACTCTTTCATTGTCTAACTCATGATATTCATCTTCGGATTATTCATGGGTAAGTTCGGGTAGAAAGCATCAATTAGGGTTGCTTAGTTGGGATATCTCAATTGAGTGTCGGTCGCGCTCCCCAAGGTCGGGGTGTGACATATAACCTTTGCCATGACGTGGTGTAACCGCATGGCGGGAACCACTAAATCCTCCAAAATCTTGAGGCCTCTTGGCCCCCTCTTCTGGATGCGATTACACTTCGACCTCTTAGTGATATCCACAATTGCTGAAATCGAGTATAAGTCTCCAACTCCCATGCCACCCAGAGGCCATAACCGAGTCCCTCAATAAATCTGCGAACTCTCTCTCTAACAGTGAAACCCAAAGCATGTGCATGACGAGATAACTCATTAAAACTCATAGCATACTCAGACACAATAATAGTCCCCAGGCGCAACTGCTCGAACTCGATGCGCAATGCATCCCTAAGGGAATGGGGAATGAACTCCATCAAATATAGATCAGTGAACTGAGCCCAAGTAAGTGGTGTTGTGCCAGCTAGACTACTCTCCTCATAAGCCTTCCACCATCTATATGATGACCACGTCAGCTGGAAAGTAGTAAGGTCGACCCTGCTTAACTTCACTATGGCCATAGTGCGCAAAATACGGTGGCATAGGTCTAGAAAACCCTATGCATCCTCAGAAGCTGCGCCACTGAAAGTAGGAGTATGATACTTCTTGAACCTCTCGAACCTTTTATGCTCCTCCTCTGATGCCACTGGCATGACCTCAGGCTGAACTGCAATCTTGGGCTGCACCGGCATAACACCTAGAGTGTGATCAACATGAGCCCGCGGCTCTAGAGTATGAGTGAATGAGCTCCCCCACCCCTCCCAGCCTGAGAAATAGCTGGTTCAACTAGGATCAACCCACTTGAGCCAAGGTACCAACACATGCTCAGGAAGTGCACTAAAGTCTCCTGAAGTCCAGGGGTAGAAACAGGTGCCTTAGGTGCCTGCTCCCCAACTAGAGCTACTAGTGGCTCCTCAGTCGTGGCCCCTCGCTGTAGCACATGCGTCGACTATGCCTTGTCCTATGCCCCGACCTCTAGAAACACCGACATTGGAGGCAACATCCTTAGTAACTGAAGCTCGTGTCCTCATCATCTATGAGAATAGAAAGTAAAAGGCTCAAATTCAGAAATCAATGAATCCACGGGATAAAGAATGAAAGAAGTAGAACATTTCTAATAGTTTCGTAGCCTCTCGAAGATATGTATAAACGTCTTTGTAAGACTCTGCTAAACTTGTATATAACTCATAGAACCTATGAACCTAGAGCTCTGATTCCCACTTGTCACGACCCAAAATCCAACCTTAAGGATCATGATGGCACCTAGTTCATAGGACTAGGTAATCCTATCACATAGCAAGATCAATAAGACCAAACACCGACTTAAATATTAATGAAAGGTGAAAAGTACCATAACATAACCAAAAACGATATACAATAGTCACATAAATCCAAAAACCCGATAATACCGAGTCATAAGCTTTGCAAAGAGTACACCAGAAGTCTTAAAATGCAGCACTGATTGGAAATACAATCAATAGCAAAGAAATAATAGAATGTGACTCCGAGGCCTATGAGTGCAATGGCAGATATACCTTGAAGACTCCACAACTCTGGCTCAACTCTCTAGCGACCAGCATGATCCGATGCACCTGAATCTGCACAAAAATGTGTACAAGCATATTACGAGTACGCCACAATCGGATACCTAGTAAGCATCAAGACTAACCTCGGTGGAGTAGTGACGAGGTTCAAGTCAATACATTCACTAGGCAAATAACATGTGCTAAATATCAGTATAAAACCAACAGTGGAAAGCATAACCAAATAAATAGCAACAAAGGATAGGAATGTCATAACACGACAAATCAACCAAAACTCATAAAATACAAAGTGGAAACATTTAAGGAAAACAATGACATTTTCAATTCATCAATTCGTTCCAACACAAGAATAACATCAAGACTCACCCCGAGGTACCACATAACATAATCACAATCACCCTTATGACGCCGCGTGAGCTTCACAATGAAATATTTTTCCTACATAGCTTCACGCGCATAATCCCCCTTATCTCACCGCGTGTACATCACAATGAAGTATTTCCCTTACATGCAACACACAGATAAGTCCCATTATCTCGCTGCATGTGCAACAATATACATACCACCCTTATATCATCTCATACGCATCTCATTCATAACACAACAATCAACCGCACCACACGTGCACATATTCCACCACATCGCTCAAACAACAATACCAAAGTCACAACAATAAATAGCCCACAATTCAATAATAATATATACAAGAATCACAACAATAACACTAGGGTACTGTCACGCCCCAAACTCGGGGAGAGCGACCGGTGCTCAACAGAGTAAACCCGACTGAGCAAGCCTGTTAGATTTCATTATACCCAAATTCATCTCTCAATTAAAGATGTAGCGCTTTAAGTACTGAAAATACTAAAAAGATTACTTGTCTACCGTCACGCCCCAAAAGATTACTCATCCCAACATCAAACACCACCGACAACCTGTCTACGGAGCCTCTAAGTACAACAGAAGAGTAATATGGAGATGCCGACTATAAGGCCCCGGCTATACCTCAAAACACAGTACATGAGAAATAAAAGATATATGACCCCAAAATGAAGGGGGCTCACCAAGTCAGCTGAAGAGAGTGTACCGCTATTACGGATCAATGCCGCTTACTGTGGAACCACCTGTATCCATTAAAGATGCAGCGCCCCCGGCAAAAGGGACATTAGTGCTGTCGAATAGTACTAGTATATAAAGCTAAAAATCCTCTTTCAAAATAGAATGACCATATAAGAAAAGGAAAACCATAGAAACAACAAGTCACAATAAACTATATCCAAATGCCCAATTTAAACATACCAAAGTTCAAAATACGAAAATAATATATATTTTTGGTTGGGAGATCATTAGCACCACCCGATCACACCCGATCGTCTAGGCCATCTCTCCACGAACAATGTGGTTTGACATGTGATGCGAAAGAAAGTTGTTACCAAGAGTAGTACCACCATGTGAGCAACATGGAATCCGATCTCCACCCGATCATCTAGGCCGCCTTCCCACATATGTCATGTGGGAGTAGCCACAATCCATCCCTACACCGGCATGTGTAGTTTCAGGTGTGGGCCTTATGACCCACCCTTCCTCGGTTTTGCTAATGATGCTAAAAAATATTTTTGATTCGATTTGCACACAAAGGTAACATAAATACAATTGTACTGACCTCAACATCTTTCACATTGTATAAATTCTCATTCGTATTTCCAGTCACTCACAACAACGATATTTCCTTAGCTCATTTGTCCATTCACAAGATTCTTTATTCCTGGCACGGTGGACGTATTCCATACACACTTTCAACTCTTTCAATATCAAAGATCACCATCAAATATCAAACATATAGAATATTTCAGTAATCATATACCTCAAATTTATTAGTAATGGAAACTTTAACACACAAAAGGTTTCTTCTCAAAGAATGGTGCATACTGACCAACAATAGAAACACACATCAAAATCATAAACAATCAATACACAATTTATTCTTGCAATACCCTTTCCCAGAAATGACAATATACAATTTTGGTATCCGATTATGTAAGAACTCGAATCACACTGGATATATTTATAAAGCAAATCATTAGTTAAAGCAGCCACTTATAGGCATGAATTGAGTACAAAAGCTTTTAGGCAATTCTATTTTCGAAATCATTTGTAAACAATTGAGTCGAGGCTCATTTCATATTCTGTATCGCATCCTCTTACTTTTGAGACTACGAAGCATTTCCTCGGGAATTCTTCCTGCACATTTACTTTTGAGACTACGAGGCGGTACCTTGGGAGTTCTCCCTGCATATTTACTTATGAGACTACGAGGCGGTTCCTCGCGAGTTCTCCTTGCACATTTACTTTTGAGACTACGAGGTGGTACCTCGGGAGTTCTCCCTTCATATTTATTTTTGAG
This sequence comes from Nicotiana otophora, assembly GCA_000715115.1. NCBI lineage: Eukaryota > Viridiplantae > Streptophyta > Magnoliopsida > Solanales > Solanaceae > Nicotiana > Nicotiana otophora. The sequence continues at coordinate 42,116 of AWOL01S0183960.1, read as the reverse complement.
ACTACGAGGCGGTACCTCGGGAGTTCTCCTTGCACATTTACTTTTGAGACTACGAGGCGGTACCTCGGGAGATCTCTTTTCTTCTTTAGTTCGGGACTATGAGACAGTATCTCGGGAGATCTTTTGTTGTTTACCCTTGTGTTGTACTGCTATTTTTGCTTTGTTTTACTTTTGTTTAATTCAAGTCTCTTAATATACTGTTATATTCCCCTGCTTTATTTAATATATATCAGTGGGCCTGACCTGACCTCGTCACTACTCAACCGAGGTTAGGCTTGGCACTTACTGGGTACCGTTGTCGTGTACTCATGCTACTCTTCAGGACATATTTTTGTGTGCAGATCTAGGTACTTAAAATCAACAAAAGTCAACCATGAGACCGCCGGGTCAAAACCTGAGTCTAATGGTAGATCTCCCTATCCATAACCCCACGAGTCCATATATGTGTTTGGTTTTTAAATCTGAGTCCAATTCGACTCTCAAATCTCAAATTTTTATTTTTCAAAATATAGTCAAAAATCCCCAAACTTCCTCTTCAATTCTCATGATCTAGATGTTACAATTTATAAATAATCATGCTATATGATCAAAATTGAGTCAAAGTCACTTACCCAACAACTTTGTATGAAAATCTCCTCCTATAATCGCCTCCCACCGAGTCTAGGGCTCAAAAATATGATAACATGAGACTAAGTCTGAAATCCCACTATTTTGATCAGCTGCGGATGTTGCAAATGTGACCTGGGTTCACAAATATGAAAATGGCATCGCAAAAGCGACGCCTGACATGCCCATAGAATGTCGCAAATGCGACTCAGACATTGTAGTTGAGAAGTCTTTCCCTTTAGCAAAAGTGGCAATTGGTCGCAAAAGCGACCTCCCCCCAGCCCAACCCCCCTTTGCATTTGCGAGGCTAGATTCACAAATGCGAAGCCTGCCACACCACTGTCCCCTTCGCCAATGCGATATGCATTTCGCAAATGCGGTATTCCCAAATGCGAACTGGTGCTCACATTTTGCAATAACTGCAGCACGACCACACCAGCAGCTATGAATCAAGTCCAAACCAGTCTGAAACGCGTCCGAAACTTACCCGACCCCTCGGGGCTCCATACCAAACATCTACACAAGTCTAAAAAATATCATATGAACTCGCTCGTGAGCTCAAAACACCAAAACAACATCTGGAACCATGAATCGAACTTCACAATGAAACTCAAGAATCGCCAAAATAACAACCAAGCATCTGATTCCTATCAAACTAAATTGAAATGACGTCAAACTTTGAAAACAAGTTCCGAATGAGAAAACAGACCTATTCCAAGACCCGAAACCAAAGTCAACCTATGGTCAAACACAGGAAATTTCTGAACCTTAAAATTGTCAACTTCCAGCAAAATAGCCAATTCAACCTAGGAACCTCCGATTTCAATTTTTGATTATACGCCTAAGTCCAAAATCACCATATGCACCTATTGGAACCATCAAAACACCGTTTCAATGTAGTTTTTACAAAAGTCAAACCTCGATCAATATTTCCAACTTAAGCTTCTAAACTAAGAACTAATTATTCCAAATCAATCCAAAACCTCCCTGAAATGAAACCAACCATGCCCCCAAGTCATAAACCACAAATACATATACGGGAAGCTTCGGAAGTGGAGACGACGCTCAAATACACAAAACCACCGGCTGGGTCGTTACATGCATATAAACGAATAGAAAGAAAGTGGAGATTTAAATTTCAAACTGAAACAAGTCGCACGACAAGGAAATAAGGAAAGAAATTTTTTATAGCTTACTGGTAGACTCTCGAAGATAATTATGGATTTCATCATACCAATCGGCAAGGCTATCTAGACATTCGCTTATGACTCGTGGTACTTATAAACCTAGGGCTCTGATACCAACTCTTTACAACTCAAATCCCACCAAGTCATGATGATATCTAACTTGACCTGCTAGGCAATCCAACCATCATATAACAAAGCTCAAACTCATAACACCAAATAAATAATGAAAATAAGAATGCAAATATTAATACAGCTATCCTCAAGAATTGGTAGTACTAGTCATGAGCCACTAACATTAACAATATAATACCGATATAAAGACGAATACATCATCTATTTAATATACATGAATAGAAGTACAAGTCCTAATCTACCATGAACAAATGGTAGCTTGCAACTAAAAGGCTGGTACATCTTCAATTCTAACCTTCGGCTCCACAACTCAACTCCAAAGATCCACACACAAGGTGAGAAGTGTGGTATGAGCACAACCGACCTAATATAACCAATAAGTATCAAGACAGTGCCAACTATATGAGCCTACAATGTTCTTGCATGAATAAGACTCGCTTACATCAAGCGACACTCCCCAAGTGTCCAACAAACTTGCGCACACAGAGCCCAAGGTAGAATGGGTGATCATCTGACTTTAGAGGGATGGATTCAAATCCAGTGCCACACAGACAACTCAACTTAGATAATATAATTGGTACGAACAATTCACATCCCATAGCATAATTCACACTGACCATTCACGTGTCGTAATCGTATCAATCGCACGGGCAACTCACATTCAATAATCATCTCAAACACACGGACAACTCACATGCCTTAACCTCACTCCATATAAGAGTCTCCATATGGAAAATGTTTGCATATTCATAAATAATATAAATTATATGTAGGACATGAGAAATATACATACAGAGATATATGCAAGTGAATAGTATGACTATGGCTGAAACAGGTAGGGCATGATATACAAAATATATATTTATGGTGATCTAGACACCAAAGCCTAAACATAATTTCTAGTATAATTAAGAGAGATCATGTAGTCATACAAGAGAAATAGCACATCATAAATATCATATGATGTCAATCCAAGGCATAATATAGCTTAAAATCTACCCCCGAGCACGAATAATCCATGGCACTTGCATATACGCTCGCCACCACGTATCTACGATGCCCCCAATACATAACAATTAATTAAACAAGATCAATTTCCTAAGGTATAATCTCTCAAGCCAAATCTAGGCATGATATTTACCTTCTTCTGAAATAACTTCAACTGTCCAACAAACACTTTTCTTTGTTTTTAGCCTCCAAATATCCCATATCTAGTCAATCAACACTTAAGGAAGCCAAATAGTGCCTTAGGAATCAATCGCAATACAAAAGCTCCAATCTATAATGAATTCAGAAAAAGTCAACTTGAGTCTACTTTATCAAAACCCAAAATTAAACTCGAATCCCGACAACCCATGAGTTATGGAACCCAAATCTATAATCAAAATTCTATTTTGATGTTGTTATACCCCGTACATTCATGTTGGAATGCATCTTAAGTGAGTCAATATAAGCCAGAGAGTTTAAGGACCTTTACAAAGATAATGATGACTTAACACAGGCACGAAAGTATCATCAGAGTTGGAGGCTAAAATAATCAAAGATGTTATAATTCGTACTGTCAGGGTAAAACTAGGAGTACTTAATAATATAAGGAGGCCATATTTTAACTTATTTGAATCATATAATATTTGTATGTTAAGTTTTAAAGTCAAGCAAGTTGTAAAACAGAAGTCGACAAAAATTATTGCAAGATACATTCATAATCTTACTAAAATTTGGTTCTAAGTCTGAGATTTTCTCTAAATATACCTGAAGTTACGGGGTGATACATCTACCAAATTGAAGATCTACGAGCATAGTTTCCAAATTATTAAATCTCTCATCGATACGGCATCGGAGTAGAGAGATATTCGTATTTTTGCAAGACTGCGCAGATAGTCCCAATGGGATCCACTTGGACGGTGGCCGACCTTCACTTATGTTTATCTCGTTTTTGGGATGATCTTTGCTCATTTTTCAACCTCCTTCCATACTCACTCTCAAAACCCTCCCAAAAAGTTCCCACTTAGGCTCTAAATAAATTCTAAAAAAATTACACTATAATCCAACATCAAGTTAGCTTAAAGAATGAAGAACACCTCAGCAAGATTGTGTTGTCGCATTAAGGATTGTTGTGAGCTAAGAGAAGCTTGGATTTCGAGTTGTTGTAGTTGTATAAGGTAAGTATATTATCTCCTTACTTTCGAGTACTTTAATTAAGAATCTTATCGTATATGACTCTATGCACTAGTTAGTATTCAAACCGAATAAACCGAAGTTACCGAACCGAATAAACCGAAACCGAAAGGAGAAAAACTAAACCATACCGAATTTAATTAGGTACGGTATTGGTATAGCATTTTAAGAAACCGAATACCAAAAATACCGAACCAAAATATCTAAATACCATATCGTACCGTACCAATCGACGAACACCCCTAGCTATTTTAAGGTGATAAATATGATTGGTGATGGCTGAAAATTGAGGAAAATAACTTGATTATGATATGGTTCCTGTTTTTATACATGTATATATGTTTATCAAGTGAATTGATGAAAGAAACATATGAAACTTGAGATTGGAATGAAGATTAAGATGTTTGTGCGTGTGTACTATTTTGCAATGGTTTTGAGCTAGGTTTTGATCCGATTTTGTTGGAATATGTTGGATACGTTATTGTTGATGTTTTCCTATTGTTTTGGTTTTAGTTTGAGTTGGATGGAAGTGCAATTTTATAGGAGGAATTTTGTCCGATTTTTTATAAGTGACCTACTAGCTTAGAAGCATGTTTGTAAGTCCTTGTATGGCATTAACTACAAGTTTTACTGTCTTAATATAGATTGAAGTTTTCGGGAATATATACATTGATTCGTTAAGTAAACGAAGGAGGTATGTTAAGTCTCACCCCTTCATTCTTTTGGCATGATCTATGAATAAACATAAGCATAACAGCGTCCCTTCAAAAGGAACTCTATTCTTAAGATTAGAGCTTGTGGACCTCATTGTTTCAAATTGATATATATATATATATATATATATATCATGGCTCTTATTGTCGATCTTTATCGGGACCACCTCCCATCTTAATAGCCTTTGAATCTTATGTCTTCTTATGATCCTTGTTGACTCTCAGACAATTGATACAGACGCAGTTTATCACGACCCCAATTTCCTACCTTAGGATGTCGTGATGGCACCTAGTCTCTAAGACTAGGTAAGCCTAACATTTAATAATAACATAACAGGAATAACCAACTGAGATACTAAAATAAAACATAATAACTCATATAAACTTCCAAAATAGGACCTCAACAATATATTCCCAAAACAGGTGGAACTGAGTCATAATCTCTACAGAATAATCTAGAATGTCTATTACAACAGTGTCTGAATAAGAAAACAACAAAATGAAAAGATAATGGAAGGTGACTCTGAGGCCTACGGACGTCGAGCAGGTATACCTTGAAGTCTCTTGATGGCAGCTAACAAGTCAATCACTAACGTCCAGCACGGGCAGACGTACCTGGATTTGCACAAAAGATGTGCAGAAGCGTAATATAAGTATACCATAACGGTACCCAGTAAGTATCAAGCCTAGCCTCGGTAGAGTTGTGAGGCCAGGTCAAGACACCTACTAGGACATGATAAACAAAACAAATATAATAACGAGAAGTAAAGGAAAACAATGAAAATGAATGATAACGAAACAATTTAGTAACGTAACCTAATGACAGAATTGTAAGCAAGATAACAAGAACGAAGCAAACAATAAGAACTTCAAATATTCAAATACGAACAAAAACTAGTATGACAGGGAAGCATAAAAGCAACAAACAGTTCAACCAATAACTCTTTTCAATATGAAGTGCACAACAAGAATCACAACCGAGTTACCGCCTCGTATTCACGTTTCACAATTTCAATCACAATCTTTCTTTATATCACTGTGGGAACCTTACATTTAGTTTTGAAATCATTTTTCCCGAAATAGCTATCCGCGTTTTAGCCCACCTATCACACCGCGTGGCTTCAAGTAGTTCCCCCGCTAGCAACACGTGTATCAAGTCCACCTTATCTCACCGCATGCGTATCAACCCCCAGCCTTATACCACCGCATGCGTATCAATATCACAACATAATCACAACTCGCACCACAAGTACCCATATGCCACAACTTGCCAAAAGAATCAACAATATCAATATTTTCACAACAAATAGCCCATGGCTCAACCACAATGTGCATAAGAATCTCAACAATAACAAAATGAAAGTGGATTACTCAACAAGAAAGATATCTCAAGAATTAACAACTTAACCTCAATGTGATAACGACTTTCTCAAATTCAACACCAATAACTCAACAATAAGATATTTCACGAAATAACAAATTCAATTACAAGTAATTCAACAATTAAAGATGTAACAAGACAATAAGGAAGGAAATAACTTCAACTAAGCATATAAGAGCAAAACAACACATAAGAGGTAGAAAAAGTATTAACAATGTCAAATAAAGCATGTAAGGGTAGATTAACACATGTAAGAGTTGATTAACAATGAGGGATATAACATGTTATGGAAATTCAATTAAAGGCATGTAAAGAGTCTAAATAACCTAAATCGGTCAAATACCACATATAACCTATGTACCCACTCGTCACCTTGCGTACACGGCTTTCACATAAGATAAATAGTACAATCAATCCCAAATCCTAAGGAGTAGTTCCACCCATACAAAGTTAGGCAAGATACTTACCTCAACTAGGCTAACTCAACCCTCGAAAATAGCTTTTCCCCTAAAATTCACCTCCACATGGCTCAAATCTAACCAAAATTGACTTAATATCATCAAACAATGCAAGGCAAAACCATTATAATAGATAAAGCCATGATCAATACAAAATTCCCAAAAAGTCAACAAAAGTCAACCCCGGCCTCGCTCGGTCAAAACTCGGGTCCAAGGGTAGATTCTGACTACCTATAATCCCATGAGTCCATATATGTGATTAGTTATCAAATTCGAGTCCAAATAGACTCTCAAAACTCAAATTCTCATTTTTCAAAGACTTGACAAAATTTTCCAATTTTTCCTCTTTGATTCACATGAATTTGATGTTAAATCTAAGATATAAATATGAAATATAGTTGAAAATTGATTAGAATAACTTACCCAATGTTTGTAGATGAAAATCCCCTCTTCAAATCGCCTATTACCGAGTCTAGGGGTTCTAAAATGAGGGAATATGTTGGAAAATCCCGACTCCCAGCCCTTTTGGTCACTAACAGCCTAAGAGGAAGTCGCAAATGCGACATTGGCTTCGCATTTGCGAAGCCTGTCCTCATCGCAAATGCGACACATTTTTCGTATATGAGAATTACGCAATTTACTGACACTATTCACAATTGTGACTCAGGTATCGCAATTGCGACACCCGAGCCCCCTGCTAGGATCACAATTGCAATATTGGTGTTCGCAATTGTGACACCAGAGGCATCAGCACACTAGCAGTTCCTACTTTAGTCCAAACCATTCCGTGACACATCCGAAACTCGTCCGAGTCCTCGGGGCTCCAAACCAAATATCCACACAAGTCTAAAAATATTATGCTAACTTGCTCGCATGATCATAACACCAAAATAACATCTAGAACTACGAATCGGACACCAAAACACATGAATTTCAAAGTAAAGTTCAAGAACTTCTAGAATTGAAACCAAGCATCCGAATCCTATCAAATCAACTCCAAATGATACCAAATTTTACATACAAGTTTTAAATAGCATGACGGACCTATTCTAAGTCCCAAAATCCAATTATGAACCCGATAGATAAAAGTCAACCTACGATCAAACTTCTAAACTTCAAATTGCTAATTTTTGGCAAAACAACATAAACCAACCTACGGATTTCTGAATTATTCCAAGCATACGACCAAGTCCAAAATCACGATACGAAGTAATCAGAGCCATCAAAACATCATTCCGGGGTCATTTTCACAAAAGTCAAAGTTTGGTCAACATTTCTAACTTAAGCTTCTAAGTCAAGAACCAAAGGGTCTAAATCAACCCCAGATATTCCCGGAACGAAACCACTCAACCCTGTAAGTCATAAAACAATAAACACACATGTGTGAAGCATCAAAAGGGGAAACGGGGTACAAATACACAAAGCAACCGGTCAGGTCGTTATACAGTTACATAACGACAATCATAGGGTAACAACCTTGAGTCACTCTGATCAGATCCATAAGGCCATTCAGAGTCATTTCTTGCATTGCGCTTATATATATGTATCTATTTTCTTATCGAGTCTCACTATAGTTGGCCACGTATGACATTTATGTATGCACCCAGTTACAGCTGGTTTTGAAATTACAGATTCCTATTAAGGTTAGGTACGACCGAGTACTCTTCGAGGCTGGGTACGTTATTATATGACATGAGATATCACTGAGTCCTATTAAGATCGGGTACGACTAAGTCCTCTTTGAGGTCGGGTATGTTATATTATGACATGAGTTGCCCTATTAACTTGATACTATATTATATGGCCCCGTTGAGTGGCTTGATTTTTACAGACATGCATATATATCCATGATTATAACAGTGTATGCCTCAAAGGCTTGTTATGAGTTTTAGGTTGACTTCTGTACTCTACCTTCATATTTTATCTTCTATTTATGTGCTTTACCTACCTTACATATTCAGTACATCTTTCGTACTGATGACCCCTTGCTGGGGCGTTATTTTTCATGCTCGCAGATACATATATAGATAGCGATTCAGACGATACTTCATGATAGGTGACTCAACTCAGTTGAAGTTTGTCACACTCCTTTCTTCCGAAGTTGTCTAGTGAGCTGGTAGGTATGATGGTTGCATATATGTACATAGTTGGGTATAGTGGGGCTCTGTCCCGACCTTATGATGTTTATGTACTCCTTAGAGGCTTGTAGATATATGTTATGTGTATTGATGGTTATGGCAGCCTTGTAGGCCCATATGTCTCATGTATATAAGCTTGTATATCATTTGGGGTCGTCCTTTGTCGAGTTTTCTTTCATGTTTTAATTAGATTATCTCATGGAGGCCTTTTCGACCCATTTACGCATGATAGCATGGTTATGGATGCAGGTTAGGTTGGAGCTCGGTGAGGTAGGATCGAGTGCCCGTCATGCCCCTTTGGTTTGGGGTATGACAAACCTAGTATCAGAGCAGTTCTGTCCTAGGGAGTCTACAAGTTGTCTCTAGTAGAGTTTTGTGTATAGATGTGTTGTGCACACATTATATAAATAGGAAACGACAAGGCATTTAGGAGTCTGTTACCCTTCTTTCAAATCCAAATCGTACTATAGAGCTGAGTCATAAGAGTTTGAGTCATGACTTATGTTTGCTAGTAGAGAGAGCGAGTTCTTGACAACGTGGCCTAGTTTAAGGTCCTATCAGATTGTGCATACCAGATGTGCAAATTTCCTGCTTAAGACCCTAAGATGGGAATATTTAATACACCCCGCGAATAGCAGGCCATGGGAGTATCACAAGGTAAGAGTATAAGTTTCAACAAGTAAAAGAAGCAAGGTGAAGAAGGGTACGAGGTACCTAGTTAGTGAAGATTATCAGTATTTACAATTTTAGCAGAGAAATATAATCATTCTAAGTTACTTTCAACAGTAACAGAGGTATGTACAATTGGCCACACCCATGTCAGTTATGCCCTATGGGAGCTAACATATACAGTTCAAGAGAAGGATGGAATATCAGGATCCAACTGGAGTTAGGGTAACCCAAAATGGTGGATGGATTATTAGCATTAGCTAAACATTTTGAAGGATATTGCAATCGTGATAATAGTTCTCCTTGTGAGACACCAGGTGGTGCATTCTAAAATAGTACATTCAGATAAGAATACTAGAATGTTTAGACGATAGTCACTGGAATCCTAGGAGGGATAAATATCGACCTTAGTATGACTCTCGTCCCTAGTAAAGAGAGAATCTTAGATGATCTGAAGAGCCGGTGAGATGGAGAAAGGAGAGCTTAATACAAATGAATATTTTGTTGAAGTTTTCAGAATAAGGTAATAGATAGAAACATTAGCAGGAGAATAAGAAAACAGTAAATAGAGCGTTATGAGTAAGATGTGATAAATGGGTGATAATGGTAAATCAAAATATGACAGTTTGACAGAGTCTATAGTCAAGTGAAGGAAAAGATAAGAGGAGACAGGCCTTGAGACTGTAAAAGAGTATAAGCCATAAAGTCATATTCTTATTTCGAGAAATGACCAACTTGATTACCAGAAGGCTAAGTTAGACCTCGGTGTAATAGAAATCGGTATGGGCTAGCAAATAAGATAAACCAAACATGAATTGGGGACTAGAGAATAGGATAATAGTCTACATTGTGATAATTTCAGAGACCGTGTTCCATCAATAATAAAATGGACAATAGAAGATTAACCATTAAGGATCATTCAGGTAGACGCTTCCCTTTAGCAAGCGCTATAAGTAGAGTTAAGCTTAAGGGACTAAGTGTGTCAGTTACACTAGGGTCACCCTCATCCTTAAGAAAGTCAGTTATCCCTGGTACATGCATGGGCACTAACATAAGTCGTGCATTCATGCAAAAAGTGGCAGAACGACTAGGGAAAGTAATTGCTTGGTTTAAAGACAATTGAGAAGGCATGAAAGGAATTACTCGATCTATGACCCAGAGTTAGTTACATTATGAATGCACTTAAGATTTTGGAGTATTATCCATACAGCATATATGTTGGCATTCTTACAGTTATAGGAGACTCTGGTATAAGTTTAAGAAATAATTGAGTCCACGTCACAAACAAAGGCTTGCATTGTTAGAAGATTATGACATGGATGTTCCATAGTGTCCACGAAAGGCTAATGTAATAGCTAATACCCTATACCACAGATTGGAAGACAGCTTAAGCCTACTTTAAGGTTGAGAGAGAAGAGGAAGATCGAGAGTTACATTAGCTAAGTAAATCAGGAGTTCGAGTATTAGACCTAGATGATTATAGAAATCGTGACTCAGAACATCGCAGTATCACTCTTAATAGCATAAGTACAAGAGAGATAGTATAGCGACCGTATTCTATAAAAGCTCTACGATAAAGTCAGTTAGAAGAGTACTAGCCTTAGAGATAACAAAATATGGAGTGGAGATGACAAGCTAAATATGTGCTCCCATAGTTGCAGGACTTCGAGACCTTACCAGGGTGATGGAGCATCATTTTTACCATTCGAGCGTCACCATGTGGTCGGTACTTCAAAGATGATTGTGGACTATAACGTATAACATGGATGAAAAACTCTCCAAATTGACCGTTCAGTTCAAAAGTCTATGTTAGGACAAGCTATGCTAAAAATAGAAATATGCTAGCTTTTGCAGAAGTACTATAATTTAAAAGATCAAGAATGTGAGGGAGCTAATATGACAAGTCAAGTATAAAGTTTTATGAGACTGGGATAAGTCAAAAGGCTAGAATATTAGGTTGAGAAGTTGAAGCCTATCCTAAATAACTCACCCATCAAGCTTGAGGGTTGCACATTTGAATGAATTGGATGAATGCCGGTACCATGCCTACACAAGTTCATCTTTGTACAAAGAAAACATGAAATATCTTCATGACAAATATATTTGAAACAAAGAATTCAAGGTGGGAGATCTCGTATTGTTGTTCAACTCAAGGTTGAGGATGTTCCCCGGAAAGCTAAAGTATAAATGGAGTGGTCCCTTTGAAATTGTGGGTATGACACCTTTTGGTGCATTGGACTTGAAGAAAAAGAATAATGAAGTATTCCAAGTCAATGGTCACCAGGTGAATCACTATTTGGAAAAAGTTGGAGATAGCCACGTAGTGGCGGTTATTCATTTCAATTGATGGTATTCTGCATCGTGCCGCGACGTTAAATCAGGCGCTTCTTGGGAGGCAACCCGTGTTTCTTTTCCTTTTTTCTTTTGTAGTTAGGTGTTATTTTTGTGCTAACGTGATTTGAAGTGTGATACAGAGCTGAGTGTAACTTACAGGAACGGTGGACAAAAATGAGGCTAAGTATTGAAAGAAGTGCGGATCGCAGTTGATTTGTACGGACCGCACAATTTGGAGTGTTGTAGCAAAAGAGCATTGCGGCCGCATAATTACCTTGCGGACCTCACAAATGGAGGATTCAAAATGACAACTCTCTGAAGTTGGTCTGTCAGAAAAATAGCCAATCTGCTGTCTCAACAGAAAATATGTGGCCGCAATAAGGAATCTGCAGCCACACGCAAATGTCTGCGAACCGCAGACAAGGCAACAACATAAGCTCAACAGGTAACATAGTACGGACCGTAACTAAAATTGTGCGGCCGCAGACCGACCAATGGGAATCGAGACATCACCGTTTGCGGGAGCAGTAGAGATCAATATGATGTCCTTCCCTTCGAAAATCAATAGTATAAATAGAGATCCAGGGAAATTATTATACTTTTCCCTCTCTAAGCACAAACCTTGCACAATAGTGAAATTTCTTGGTGAATCATCTGCCCACACACCCAACAATTGTGATCACTCATCCCTTGCACTCATTCACATCTTGTATGCTTAAATTCCTTGTTAGAATTTTTCATTAGTTTTAGTTTAATTTGTAGCTTTTTAATTATTTTGAGGCCATTTGTCAATAGAATTCAAGTGTGCATTCATGTGGGGGTAAATCTGTAGTGGGTTAACTAGTACATGTTCTATCGGGACTAGGTTAACATATTTTCATTCCTTTATGATGTTACCATGTCAAAATTTGCACAAAAATTGCAAACCCTAGATTGAAATACTAAATGTGCATATATTCTGAATTCTGTGGCCGCACCTGAAATTGTGCGATCGGCAGAAGTTGATTCTAGGGAAGCTTTAGTAAAGAATGGGTCTGCAAGGTCGAACCTTTCTTTTATTTCTGTGCAACATACAAGATTGCGAATGTATACAAGTTTCATGTTGTGGCTTAAGTGGTCTATGTGGGCACAGTTCATTTGATCGTTTGGCTCTTACAACAAATCCTATCCACCAAGCCCAGACTTGTTTGAGCATAAAGTTTCCTTCCTTTCTAAAATCATTACCTGAGCGTGATGGCCCCTAGTATTCGAGACCGATCTTTGAGAGTGCTCGTATACTGTTGATGTGAACCTTGACTCTGATTCATAGACGGTCTTCGATTCTAAGTTAGCATGATCCACTGTTGCCTCGTTAAAAACCTTGCCGGAAAACCCATTTGGGACAAAACCGATTTAAGGGAAAAAGAGTGAAACATGTGCTTTCAGACCTAATAGTTGCATCATTCCTTGGTCGTCACCTGCAAGTGTTAGTCCAATCCATAATATATTTAAAGAAAGGTAATGAATGGGGTCGTACCTTAGCAGTAGTATCATTTTAAGTGGGTTATGTTCCAGTTGTTCGGTAGCCTCTCACCGTTCGGCATTTCAAGTTTGTACAATCCTTTGCCGGTGATCTCAATAATTTGATATGGGCCTTCCCGATTCGATCCTAGCTTCCCTTCGTTCGGGTTCCAAGTGTTCAGTGTCACCTTTCTTAACACTAAGTCCCTAACAATGAAGTATCTAAGGTTGGCTCTCAGATTGTAATATCTTTCGATCCATTGCTTTTGAGCGGCCAACCAAACGAGGGTGGCCTCGCGCCTTTCGTCTATCAGTTCCAGGCTCGTATTCATGGCTTCGTTGTTTGACTCTTCGGTCGCATATCGGAACCGGAGACAAGGTTCTCCTACTTTGACTGGTATACGAACTTTGGCACCGTAGACTAACGAGAACGGGATGGCCTCGGTACTAGATTTTGAGGTCGTACGATGTGCCCATAGGACTTCGGGAAAGATTTCCTTCCATTTCCCTTTTGCGCCGGTCAACCTCGTTTTGAGGTTTTGGAGTATGGTTTTGATATTATGGTCCTCAAAATACTTGCTCACCTTGCTGCCGATGAACTGCTTCCCATTGTCACACACGATCTCGGTCGGCATTCTGAATCGGCATATTATGTGGTCCCAAATGAAATCAATAACCTCCTTCTCCCTAACTTTCTCAAATGCCTCGGTTTCCACCCACTTAGAAATATAATCAGTCATAAATAAGATAATTTGAGCCTTACAGGGCACCCAAGGCAAGGGACCAATGATGTCCATTCCCCATTTCATAAACGGCCAGGGTGACAAGACCGAATGCAGCGGTTCCCCGGGCTGATGGATCATTGGAGCATGCCTCTGGCATTCGTCGCATTTTTTCACGAACTCCTTTGCGTCTACTTCCAAGTCGATACAGTAGTAGCCAGCTCTGATTATCTTCTGAACCAATGACTTGGCACCTGAATGGTTCCCGCAGGTGCCCTCGTGGACTTCCCTTAAAACATACTCGGTGTCTCCCGGTCCCAGATATATGGCGAGTGGGCCATCGAATGCTCTTTTGAATAGGGTACCGTGTTTAGACAAGCTGAACCGGGCCGCCTTCGTATGCAGAGCTCTCGATTCTCTAGGATTCGATGGAAGTTTTCCGGTCTTCAGGTAATCTATGTATTAGTTTCTCTAGTCCCAGGTTAAGCTTGTCGAATTTATCTCTGCATGGCCTTCCTCCACTACCAATTTCATGAGTTATACGACCGTTCCCGAGTTGAATTCATCGTCGTTGACCAACGATCCCAAGTTAGCAAGAGCATCATCCTCGCTGTTTTGATCCCGAGGTACACGTTGCAAAGTCCATTCCCTGAACCGATGTAACGTTACCTGTATCTTATCCAGGTATCTTCGCATTTGTTCCTCTTTGACTTTGAACATTCCATTGACTTGGTTCACCACAAGGAGGGAATCACACTTAGCTTCGACCACATCGGCCCCCAAGCTTTTAGCCAGTTCAAGACCTGGAATCATGGCCTCACATTCGGCCTCGTTGTTAGTCAATTTTATAGTTCTAATAGATTGCCTAACTACATTACCCGTCGGTGGTTTCACCATGATGCCAAGTCCGAACCCCTTTGCATTCGAGGCACTGTCCGTAAAGAGGGTACATATTTCGGAAGAGGTCCCCGAGTTCAACAACAACTCCTTCTCGACCTCAGGAATTAGGGTCGGTGTGAAGTCAACCACGAAGTACGCCAAACTTTAAGATTTGATGGAGGTTCGGGGTCGATATTCGATGTTGTACCCGCTGATCTCCACGGCCCATTTGACCAATAATCCCAAGAGCTCGAGATTATGCATTATGTTTCTTAAGGGGTAAGTAATCACAACACATACGGGATGGCATTGAAAATACGGTTTTTAGCTTCCTAGAGGCGCTTAGCAAAATGAGCGCCAATTCTTCTAGGTGAGGATACCTAGTTTCATCCTCGCCTAGAGTTATGCTAACATAATAAATAGGAAATTGCGTACCTTCCTCTTCTCGAACTAGGACTCCATTTACCGCTACCTTGGATATGGCTAAGTACAAGTATAATTGTTCATCTGCCTTCGAAGTATGAAGCAAAGATGGGCTTGAGAGGTACCACTTGAGTTTCTCCAGGGCTTGTTGGCACTCCGGGGTCCATGAGAAATTATTCTTCTTCTTCAACAATGAAAAGAACCGATGGTTCTTGTTGGAGGACCTCGAGATGAATCGACCCAAAGCGGTTATGCGCCCGGTTAACCTTTGAACGGCTTTTACATTATCCACAACGGTGATGTCATCGATGATCTTGATCTTATCGGGATTAATCTCGATTCCCCGGTTGGACACCATGAATCCAAGGAATTTCCCGGACCCGACTCCAAATGCGCATTTCTCCAAACAGAGCATTGTACCTCATGTCTCCTTCGATAACGCAGAACTTTGTTTCTTGAATGGTTCCGGCAGTGTTCACTAGCAATGTTATCTCCCCTTTAGTGGTCTCATATGCCATGTTGAATCCATTTAGAACCCTGACTGTAGGCACGATTTGGTCTTGTAGAACTAGTTGTTCCACGACCCTTGATCTAATGATATTGACCGAGATACCTGGATCAATTAACACACTCTTAACTCAAGACTTATTTATGAGTACAGATATTATTCGTGCATCATTTTGGGGCTGCACGATGCCTTCAGTGTCCTCGTCGTTGAAGGAAACTGTTCCTTCTAGTACGTAATCTCGAGTCTGTTTTTCCCTCGTGATGGATACTTTGGTGCATTTTAACATCGGCCCCTGGGGAACATCGACCCCACCGATAATTATGTTAATGACGTGCTGAGGTTCTCCCTGCTCGATCTGCTTGCTAGAATCTCTATTCCTCAAATGATTTTTGGCTCGATCACTCAGGAACTCCCGGAGATGTCCGTTGTTGAATAACCGGGCCACTTCCTCTCTCAACTGTCGGCAATCCTCTGTTCTGTGGCCGTGTGTGCCATGATATTTACATATTAAGTTGGGATCCCTTTGGGCTGGATCGAGCTATAGAGGTCGAGGCCACTTGGTGTCTTTGATGCGCCCGATGGCGGATACGATAGCAGCAACATCGACGTTGAAGTTGTACTCCGATAACCCCAGCGCTTCCTTAGGCTCGATGGGCCTGTTGAAACCATTTTTGCTTATGAGTCCCCGGTTATTTTAACTCTGATCGGCTCTCCTTTCATTTCTCATAGGGTTTCGTCCATACCCATTACCCCTACGATCACCGTGGTACGGTTGATACCGATCCCTACTTAACCTTAGTTCTTGATCAATGTCTCTTTTGGATTTGTCACTAGCTCGGACGGGATAAACAGATCCGGAAGGGGCCCCAAGCTGATCATATTCGACCCTAATTTATGATTGATATCGGTTATGCACATCGGCCCAAGTTACATCCGGATATTCTACCAAATTTTCTTCAATTGTTGCGAAGCCAACGAGCTTCGAGTATTGAGTCCTTGGGTGAAGGCCTGAACGGCCCAATCGTCTGCCACCGGCGGGAGGTCCATCCATTCCATTTGAAACCTTGACACGAACTCCCTGAGCATCTCATTATCTCTTTGCTTTACCTTGAAAAGGTCCGACTTCCTGGTCTCGACCTTGATGGCTCCGACGTGCGCTTTTACAAAAGCATCTGCAAGCATAGAAAATGAGTCAATAGAATTGGGGGGTATGTTGTGATATCATATCATAGTTCCTTTTGACAAGGTCTCTCCGAACTTTTTCAGTAGGACAGGTTCGATCTCATCATCCTCTAAGTCGTTCCTATTGATGGCGCACGTGTACGAGGTCACGTGTTTCTCTGGGTAAGTTCTTCCATCATACTTAGGAATTTCAAGCATGCGGAACATATTTGGGATCGGCTTCGGGGCTGCGCTCAGAGGAAAAGGTTTCTGAACAAACTTTTTGGAGTCTAGGCCCTTCAGTATCGGTGGTGCTCCGGGGATTAGGGCGACCCTGGAGTTGTAGGTCTACACCTTCTTGTCATTGATTTCAATTTTCTTTTCTCCCGTTTCTACCCATTCTTTTCAATTGCTCGAGCATCTTTATTATCTCAGGGTTGGTCCCGGGTTCAGCTTCATTTGGCCTATCTGCGGCTGGTTCATTTCTGCGAGTGTTTTCCCGAGATGATTTGGGCTCAACCCAACTAGGAGCGCGGCTTTGGTTCTGCAGTTGGGCTATCGCTGCCTGCTGAGCCTGCAGCATTTCGAAGATCACCCGTAAGTTGATCCCATCTCCTTCGCCGTCATGAGTATTTTAGGCTACCGATCGGACTCCCCCGCGGACGTTGTTCTCAGGATCGGTAGGCAAGTTCGTGTTGATGGCCATATGTGAGTTGGCGTCGCTCGGGTCCGCGGTCAGAATTCTTTTGGGATCGACAAGGGGCACCTCGTTACCGGGCACCGTGTTGTTGTTCTCGCCATGGTGGCTAGACTCAGCATTCGTGTTTAGAGGAGCAGATTGGGAGTTTGACATTTTAAATGTTGACCTGAAATCAAAGACACTTCAAAGAACAAGTGTGAAGTATGGTGTGTTATAGAAATTTGTATCAAATTACCACTATTATCCTTAGCCCCACGGTGGGCGCCAAACTGTTTACCCTCAAGATCGGTTAACAATTAAATTTGTAAGTGATTTTAAGGATATACGGTTTAATTTGATACAAAACGATAAATTGGGTTAGAATAAACAAATAAAAATATAGTAAATTCAAACCACGCGAGGAGGATGATTCCAACTTTATTGAAATATTCACCCTCGATCTGGGCTGACGGTGGGTGATATTGATGAATGAAAGAAAAAGCTTAAAATAACAGTGAAAATAATAGTATATTGCCTTGGAATGCGTGTTACCATATGTTTAATGAATTATCAGACCCCCTTTATATAGTAAGGGAATATTACTCTAAGTACAACTCTATAAAAGGTAAAAAAATCTTCTGTTTAACTAATTGTCGACTCTACATCGATAATTGTCGAGATCCACGCCATGATATCCGGCTGGTCGCGGATATTACGGCCTTCTGTTGGTCGTGCTTGATTGCCCGATAATGTTCTCCGAAGTGTCTCAGTGTTTGGATCGATCTCGAATCATGACCCCGATATTCTCGAGGGCAGACAATCGGCCCCCGTATTCTGACTCGATGAGACCCTTGCTTCGATTCCGATCCTTTGTAATTTTCGAGCTCGTTTTACCCTATTGGAGGCCGGAGTGTATCATGAGTTCGATTTTTACCCGTATACATTACCCGCAATCTATATTCTCAGAAATTTTAGTCTCCGCCAACTCTTTAAGTGTTTAACCTAAAATTTAGCTTAAAGGTCAAAGAAATTAGTTTTTATATTTTGGGATGCTAACAATTAATTTAACACACTTTTCCGAATATCAAGAAAATACTATAAGAAATTAACAGTGAAATTAAACAACTATGTAAAGCAGTAAAGGAAGGAAAATTCTTATTGTTGATTGCTTCGTTGTCAGATTCCTCCAAGTTAGACTTGCAGAAAATACAATGAGTATGAATGAGAACTAATTATAGATGGGATACAGTTAAATAGAAAGAGGATGTTAAATAGTGAAATTATTCGTAACTCTTCCCCAATATCACATTTACCCGTTATACACATTAATTATATTTCTTGCCCGTTACACTGAAAATCAGTAACAGATAGAAAATTTATGTTTAATCTGCTTTATCTAGGATTGACTAATTCTCCTTCTTTCCGTATCTACGAGAGATTATCCGTACCGGATTTGGCATAGTTTCATTATAAACAGTTCTGGTACTAATAGTTACGGTACCAATATGTCTTGTACCGAATCTTCTTCAAATTCCGTCTATGTCATTCTTCAACCCTTTTGTAACATACCTGGCACGTGTTGAAATTTAACTCGTCCACATGATGAGTTTATTTTTTACTAATGCAGATAGTCCACCCACGAATAATCTCAACTGATTATTCGAGAAGTGGTAAAGAATTTTTTTTTTTGCCTCTTCCCGAGGTTCCAATGACATGCTCCAGAAGTGAAAGACATGCACCACTTTCAATTAATGCTCGAGTCATGTGACGTAATAGATT
Source organism: Nicotiana otophora (assembly GCA_000715115.1). Lineage (NCBI taxonomy): Eukaryota > Viridiplantae > Streptophyta > Magnoliopsida > Solanales > Solanaceae > Nicotiana > Nicotiana otophora. Next base: position 22,669 of record AWOL01S0183960.1, on the reverse strand, counting down.
GGTTCTGTAATAGCGATTTTCTAGGCACTGACGGCTCTGTGCCTTCGACGTGAGAGTCGAATAATGGTGGCCCATAATGATATATAAATACAAAACCTTCATGACCTTTTTCCTACTTTCTTTGCCTACGTCTTCTTCCTTTCATTCTCTCCATTTTATGTTTTTCTCAATTCGTTATTTCACCGATCATTATCATGGCTTCACAAATCCTTCACCCTTCTGCTTCTTCTAGTCTCCCACAAGTTCTTCTCGTTGGACTATTGTTGTTTATGAGTTACCAAACATAGAAGCTCCCCCTATGTCTAGGAGGAAAGGAGGGAGACTTTGCACCCTTGGTTCTATGGAGAACAGGGGTGGTTCTTCTTCCGAGAAGGGAGGTTCTTCTACTACTAGTGCTTCTTCTAAGAATAAGAAGAAAGATCAAGTAGAGGATACCGCAAAGCTCTTAGACGATCCCTTAGTATATGAGATTATCCCTAAAGAATTCAACTTCACTGCTGACTGCGTCGTGTGGAACAAAAACGTTGGTCAAAATGGTGGTCATCACGACCCTGCAGACAATTATGCTTCTCTCATCAAATCAGGGCACACCCCCTTGTTCGAAAAGATTGTTGTTAGAAAGAAAATTTCCTAGTTGAAACTCCTGTTGAAGATGAACGAATAACAAGCAATCGTGAAGGTCATTTATTCATGTATACTTCTTATCCATTCACCCTTGAATTTTGACTTGCATTTGACCTGGCGATAGAAGAATTCTGTTGTCACTTTAATGTCTCCTTAGCTTCCTGTCGAACATAGTTTCGGAAAACTTCATCCTTTGCCATCTTCTTTATTTATACTCTCCTAAGCTCTTATATACCGGCGTATTTATCCTCGGTACACAATGAGTGAGTTATTATTGACCCTGAGGATGATCATGATCGAGGATGGTATAGCAGATTCGCAGTTGTTCCTACCCACGAATTGATTAAGCTCTGGCAACCGTCTATTCCCCGAGAGACTGAATTACTTTCGTAAGTTTCTTTTTACTCTCTTAGGTTTCTTTTCTTTTTACAGCTACCATGGAGGTAGTGGAGAAGTCCTGGGTTTTTATGGTTAGGCTTCAAAAATGCTATCTTCCGTTCCCATGGAACAGAGAACCTGGAACTACATTTCCAAAATATCGGGTGGAGGGTGAAGACCCATGGTAAGTTTCTTGTGAAATAAACACTTTTTTGCCTTTCCGTATAAAATTTCTTACTATGTTTCTTGTTACCCCTGTACTTTCATGTTAGAATGCATCGTATGTGACTCAATATGAGTTGGAGAGGTTAAGGACATTTAGAATATAGTGATAGGTTAAAATAAGCTTTAAAGAATTATCATGAGCGTTGGAGGTTAAACGAATCAAAGATGTTATAACCCATACTTTCGGGAAAAAACTAGGGGTGCTTACTATACTAAGAAGGTTGTGTTTTAAGGTATTTTAATCATATAATTTTTGTATCACATGTTTTAAAGCCAAGCAAGTTGTATGACAAATGTCGGAAAAGGTTATCGCAAGCTACCTTCATAATTCTATTGAAATTTGGTTCCAATATCACGGAGGTTTTCTCCTAATATAATTGGAATTACGGTATGGTCCACCCATGAAATTAAAGGTCTACGAGTATAGTTCCAACGTATTAAACCGTTTGTCAATATTACATCGGACTAGAGTGATATTCGTGTTTTCGCGATACTGCACAGTCAGCCCCGTTAGGGCCCACTTGAGGCGATGGAAATATCTTGATATATATGTGACGCCTACAGATCATTTTCACTCATTATTTTTCACTCTCTCTAGACCCTGGACACTTACAAACCTTCTTCCAAAGTTCGCTCATGATCCAAGATCCAAACAAATGACAAACTACACAAATCAAGTGCCAAGAATCCTGTCGTACTAGTGAGTTTATTGTTCTTCTTATGATTGCTGATTTTAGTGTTATTCCAGATCGTGGGGGGGGGAGGGGAGGAGTTGTTTTAAGTGGTTTAAATTCTGTAAAATACTCTCCCAAGGGTTCCATATCAACTCTAAGTGATTTGAAGTATTTCAAAGGTATTCTGGTGTCGAGATATCCGAAGTGCTTGCTAGTTTCTCTTCCTTGTTCTTGTGGCTGCATTGGAGGATACTATGTGGTCAAGTAATCTCAAATTCAGGTTGTTCTATCTGTTTAAAGGTAAGGAACCTCGTACTCTACATGTATTTGATCTTGTGGGATTTATGATTAGCTCGTATGATTGAAACCCGAAAGATAAAGGTCAGAAATCGTAGTTTTGTTGTCGTTGTGTGTTGAACTGTTTTGTAAGACCCCTTATGGTATTTTGTGGCTGGAAATTCATGGAATAAACTGAGTATGTTGTGGTTTCTATTTTTAACAAGTTTTGGAAGGAAAAGGGGTTTCAAGCATAGTTTTGTTAATTGTAAACCGAGCTTGCCGCTCGTTGTACTATTGTTTGAGCTGTTGGAATTGTTCTTACGTTGTTGAGGGGATGAATGGATGGGATTAGTTATTGATATTATTAATGATGTTGTTTAGAGTTTTTTGAATTCGGGAAAGTAAGGAAATGTAGGGGAAGTTCTGCCCAATTTTTTAGAAGAGAGCTACTAGCTTAGAAATATGGTTTACGTTCGTCCATGGCATTAACCATAGCTTCTGTTGTCTTTGTGTAGATTGAAGTGCTACGGTAATTTATATGCTGAGTCGTTAAGTAAATGACAAAGTATGCGAAGCTATCCATTTCCTTCTTTTGCACGACTCCAATTGTGCGTAACATAAATGAACGAGCTTCCAAAGATACTCCACTCTCAGAAGCTAGCAGTACTTACATTGTTTTCCTTCTTATAGAACTATTGATGTTGATGTTGACGTTCTTATTCTTATGTTATCAAATGTTGTTGGTATATCCCGATTCTTATAAGATTCAAGATGACGAGTTAGCTTTAATAACGTATTCGGAGGTTACTGACCTTACATCACTACGACAGGCTCTGAACGTTCTACCATGAGTTCATCATTCTTTGTTTATATATATATATTCCCCTACCGAGTTGCGCTATGATCGGCCGGGTACAACACCTATTGTACAATCACTGATCAGTTGGATTTTACCGAGCCCTACGTGGCCGAGTACGATTCTACCAAGCCTTATGATGGTCGGCTATATTTTTACCAAGCTTGTTACAGCCGGGTACAATATGATGATGATGCCCATAGAGACGTATGTTTGTTTTTAAAAGTATGTATACGTATCATGCATTGGATATCAGTCGCCCTCACATGCATTCAGATGTTACATGTTGTATCTTTTTTATCCCTCATTTACATTGATGTTCTTGTTTATGTTTCCCTAGCTTACATACTCAGTGCTTTATTCGTACTAAAATCTTTATTTTGTGGATGTTTTATGTCGTGATGTATATCCAGATAGACAGGTTGATGATCCTCCTTAATAGGTTATCAGCTCAGCAGAAGATGTCGGTGCACTCTACTTGCTTGGGAGTTGCCTTTGAGTCAGTATGATTATATATATATATATGTTCACAGGTATGGAGGGGCCCTGTCCTGGCCTTATTATGTTTACATACTCCTTATAGTCTTATAGATAGATGTTATGTCTATTGACGGTCATGGAGGCCTTGTAGGCCAGTATATCTCATGTATATAAGCTTGTATATCATTTTGGGTTGTCTTTTGTCGATTTTTCTTTTATGTTTTAATCAGATTATCTCATGGTGGCCTTTTCGGCCCATTTACACATGATAGCATGATTATAAATGTACGTTATGTTGGTGCTTGGTTAGGTAGGCCTAAGTGCCCGTCGTTCCCTTCCGATTTGGGGTGTAACAAACTTGGTATTGGAGCAGGTCTGTCCAAGGGAGTCTACAAGCCATGTCTAGTAGAATCCTATTTATAAGTGTGTAGAGCACCACACTTACAAACAAGAGGTTGTGGGACATTTAGGATGGTTACTTTCCTTTCATGTTCTAGATTGTGCGATAGAGTTGAGTTATAGGAAGTCGAGTCAAACATATGCGTTGACGTAGGTTGTGAAGAGATATATTTTTTCAGAAGGGCTACAGCTAGCCAGGACACTAAGGAAGGATTGGACAAGGGTGTCAAAGGTACGCCCTCTATTTAGACTTACCCGTCTGAGGCCCAGATGAGTCACCTCCTCAGATAGCCTTGGTTCTGCCAGGACTATAGGAGCTAAGGGAAGCTATAACATCATCAACTTTATCAGTTCTACCACCGGCTCTATCTGATCGAGATGTGGAAAGAGCGATGCAGGGTCAGGAATTTCACAACCTTTAGAGTTTATGGAATGAGGTTCATTAATATTTACAAGATTTGATCCCGATGAGGCTATTTGATAGACTAAGAGGGCTAGGGAAGTTGGTGATTATAAAAGGGTACACAGTGCTGGTGGTTTGCGACAGACTATATTTGGATAGCATTTTGTGCATGATCAGAGCTCTCAGGTAAGGCCGGGGCAGGGCTCATAAACGTCAGTATTTCAGGACCATGTTAGTACAAGTAGAGTTGAATCACCCCGGCCACTGTGTTGTTAGTGTGGTCGGGCACATGTTAGATCATGTCGTACAAATATGGGGATTACTTTTGGTCTGGTAGCAAGAGCCAGAAGATAAGGATGTGTCCAAATCTTAGTCGTAAACACCAAGGTAGGAGTGGTATGGAGTGTCAAGCTTCGGTGTTGTCTGAGACTACTTTCTAAACATAGGTATGTAAATGGTATTTTGTAACACATCTTCTTTTATGAGTTGGTGTCAAGGTACTGTACGTTCTATATTACTATTATTTTGAAATTTGAGTTTGAATTCTATCATATTATCGAGGATTCAGGGCATCCCAATAAAAATAAGTTACAAATATAAAATAAAGACCGAAGTAGAGTTCTTATGTTTGAATGATGTCATACTTACATACTATCAAGTTAGTGAGTTACGAACCATCATCGAGATTATGATAGATACACGGTCCGATTATCTTTTATAATGCTTATGCTGACTAGTGGAATGTTACCCGAGTGTACGGGGAAGCACAGATGGATAGTTTCTGATTCTTATTAGTAAGTCATAGTATATGCAAGTGTATTAAAGATGGGCGATAAGCCTAGGATGTGAAAGATACCATTGAGGAGGTTTTACAACATATTGGGTTATTAAATAAGTAAAGCATTATCGGACGACTAAAGAACAGGGCCAGTCACAATGAGGGAAGTCAAGAATCAAGGATGTTTTGCTGGCATTTCTGAATAATATGAGAAGTGGAATATTATGAAAAGTAAGTATTAAAAAAAACGAGTAAAGCGATAAGTATGAAATGGGGGAGACCATTAGAAGATGTAAGTTAATGTACAAAAGTGCGATAAGATTCGTAGGCAAGAAAAGATAAGGAATAAGTGATCTTTGAGGCTACAAAGTAATGTAGGCCACGTTTTCATCAAGGGTGAATTAATAATATTAATGGGGATTATCAGAAGATTCATATAACCGAGAGACACTGATGTTGGAAGATGATTTAAGATGAATAAGAACAAAGATACTGATTAGATATGCGAAGGACTCTCACACTAGATAGCATTGCAATGCTAGAATGAGCGAATGATTAAAAGGAGGAAGGTAATTAGTGGAAGAAGAAACCTGGAAGAATTTATAGGGAACTCCTTCACAAGACACATGAACCAAAGTTAAGTTCGTCGAGAGCAAGTATGCCAGCAAGAATATATGACCCTCTACATATATAGACCTCTTTAATTTCTTCAGATGAAGAAAGGTTACTCAATGATCAATTTTAAGCTGCTAGATATACAGATTTACAAAATATGGAAGGACGAGCAGGATTTCAACCGAAGAAGTATTTATTTATTTCCCAAAGGGAACATGGAGATAAGATGGCAAAATACTAAGCTAGAAGTGGGCCTTGTTTAATAACAGAAAGGATTAGAAGGAAACTTTAAAATAATGCGTGAGTGCAATCAATATGGAGATGAGACAAGATTGATTTACCAATTGACGATGAGCGTAGTCGGATACGTGATACCTTGGGACATTAATCTGAGGAAGGAGTCAAAGTTGGAGATATGACGTCAGACGTAATTATTTGGAATTGAGATGTGAAGATAAATTGACTAAGTAAAAGATAAGGAACTAGAGAAGAACCTACTTACGACCATACATGAAGTTAAAGACAAGTTGGGGAAACATCCAAATGGCATAACTACTTCAAAATTAGTTTACCACTACGAAGTTGTAGCCTCGAAAAATAGCCTAGATGGCAACACTGACAAGGAACATAGTAGCATTAAGTTATGAATATAAAGTCAGTACTCAAGGTAAGCTTTGGGATGAAATCGAAAAATAAGAAAAGGATGGCAATAGTAAGAGATAGTATAAGGATAAGCCGTTAGACAACGTCAGCTTCATGTAGGTTATGACTAGAACTGACGAGAGAATACATATAAATTTTATCATTTATCGTGTATGATAACACGAGGATGAGAATCAAGAATGATGTCAGAATTATGTATATATGAGAGTAGCACACACAAACTGTTATTCTTTCAAAGCACTTTTGTAGAAATATTTCTCAAAATAAGTTAATTATGACAGCTTTGACCAAACAGACTCCAAAACTATCCTTACAATGTGTTATACATTTTATCGCCTTGAGTATCGTTGTGTATGTATTTACAAGTATTCATCATTACAAATTTTCAGTTTTGCAAAGATGAAACTAGTGTATAGGAGAAATCAAATGGTAGATAGATCTAGAATATTTCAGAGAGAGAACAGAGTTGCAAGTAAGGTGTAATAAAAATAAGCTTAAATAAGGAGTCATTGGCAACTATTAGCAGCGAGAAGAATAAGGAGGAGTGTCCTTTCATATAGGATGATTTGTATAAAATAGAGTAAAGAGAACATAGCTAATATCTTAGAAAATGTGTTTAGCCATAAAACCGCAGGTGATTGATAAATGAGCAAGCCAGAAAGAAAAGAGTTGGCTGGAGGTGTTCACTAATTAGCGGGTTTAGGAATCCGCTTGGTAGACTCGGATGATGGGGTTGTAGTATAGTTCATAATCTAGTAGAGGCACTTCTTATGACTAAGGAGAAAGGAATATTAATGCAACAATTTTGTTTTAGGAAACATCAGAGAAGGTATTAGGCAAAAGAAGATTACATCTTTTGAGTTTATTGAAGGTGTGGTCTTGAGATATCAGGGTCGTTTATGTGTCCCCAGTGTTACAGGATTATAAGATAAGACTAGGATGGAGCTCCATTATTCACACTATTCCATTATCCTAGAATATCGAAGATATATTGTAATACCAATGAACTACGTTGGCCAATCATATATGAAAAGAACATCACAGAGCTCGTGGCTCAATGTCAAAATTCTCAGCAAATCAAGATAGAACATCAGAAATACAGTGAATTGACACATAATATGGTAACCTAAACATAGAAATGAGGAATGGTTGACATGAAAATCATTACAGATACGATAAGTTTGATTCCATATGGACGACCATACTTACTACTAGACAAATCATCAAAGGTTATGTAAAATGGAAAAGTACATGAGGTAGTGCGAGTGCATAATGTTTCTGTGCTGATTATGTTTAACTTCTGAAGTTCCTATCAAAGAAACTCGGACACATAAGTTAATTATAGTATAAACTTTCACCCATATACGGGTGGTCGAGCGGAGCCAAAGATATGTCACGAACAAAGACTTCACGAAAGGGTGAGATGATCAATTACCGCTTATTGAGTTCGCGTACAACCATAACATGAGGATCACGAAGAATACAATTTAAGCCTAGCAGAGTAACTTCTAGTGAAGAGTGGTAAAAAGTACACATTGTCCCTAAGATAGAATTGTCTGGGCTTGATTTAGTATATCAAACTACGAATCGTATTTTGACACACGACAATGAGATTTAAAAATTTCAAGTTAATGGTGGGGGGTCTTTTTGCAAATCATTCCCATGAAAGATGTAATGAGATGGTACGACAAGTTGACTAAGACATAAAGAGTCATAGCGAATTATTCGTAGTACAGACCAAATGACATATGAATTAGAGTTTCCCTCAAAATTAAGATCCGTTCACCCAGTTTCCATGTCTCCATATGGAAGAGATCCATTGAAGTTTCCCCCTCAGGTAGTGCGGATAAACGATATGCAAGTAGCAGAGAATTTATGGTATGAAGAAGGGGACCAAGGAATGTAACCCCGTGAAAGCCTGTGGTGTTATATGAATGTGGAAGGAATTACATAAGAATCAAAAGGAGAAAGGAGTTCAAACATCCTCATTACCTCAGTCTGAAGAATCTATTCGAATGTGAGTATCTCATAAGAAACGACATAAATAGATGAAGAAGAAATAAAATCTAAGAACCCTCAATTGCTTCCGATAGAAGGTGATACTCCGAGATGAGACTATCATTTTCAGGAGCAATGAGACATTACTACTTGTTTGTGGCCCTGTGCAGCATATGTTATATTTTGTGTTTTCTTGACACATTTAGAATTAACAAAGGAGACTTTGCCAAAATTTTCAAGAAATCTTTTTTTAGAGCTAGTTTTTCCTCTCAGACGCCTTTGCATTCGAGAACAAATATTCTTAAAGGGGAAGGATGTTATACTTCATACTTTCATGTTAGAATGCATTGTGTGTGAATCAATATGAGCTAGAAATTTTAAGGACTTTTACGAAGATAGTGATTGGTTAAAATAAGTGTTAAGGAATTATCGTGCGTTGGAGGTTAAACGAATCAAAGATGTTATAACCCATACTTTCGCGGTAAAACTAGGGGTGTTTGATATGCTAAGAAGTTCGCGTTTTAAGGTATTTGAATCCAAAAGTATTTGTATCATATATTTGAAGTCAAGCAAGTTGTATGATAAAAGTCGGAAAACGTTATCGCAAGTTAACTTCATAATTCTACTAAAATGTGGAATATATTGTTTTGGAATTACGGTGTGGTCTACCTACTAAATTAAAGTTCTACGAGTCTAGTTTCCAACTCATTAAACCGTTCATCAATACGACATTGGACTAGAGAGATATTCGCGTTTTTGAGAGACTGCACGGTCAGCCCCGTTGGGACCCACCTGAGGCGGTGGTAATATCTTGATATATATGTGATGCCTGAAACTTGTTTTCACTCATTATTTTTCACTCTCTCCAGACCCTATACACCTACAAACCTTCTCCCAAAGTTCTCTCAAACAAACAACACAAATCAAGTGTCTGGAATCCAACCGTGCTAGTGAGTTTATTATTCTTCTTATGATTGCTGATTTTGGTGTTGTTCCAGCTCATGTGGGGGTTGTTTTAAGTGGTTTAAGTTCTACAAACTACTCTTCCAAGGGTTTTATATCAACCCTAAGTGATTTCAAGTATTGTAAAGCGATTCTAGTGCCGAGAAACCCGAAATACTTGCTAGTTTCTTTCCTTATTCTTGTAGCTACGCTGGAAAGATACTTTGTGGTGAAGTAATCTCAAATTCAAGTTTTTCTATCTGTTTGAAGGTAAGGAACCTCTTACTCTGCATGTATTTAATCTTGTAGGAGTTGTGGTTAGCTTGTACGATTGAAAACCCATAAAATAAAGGTCGAAAATCATAATTTGTTTGTCGTTGTGTGTTGAACTATTTTATAAGCCCCCTTATGGTATTTTGTGGCTGGAAATTCATGGAATAAACTAAGTATGTTGTGCTTGATGTTTTTAACAAGTTTTGGAAGGAAAATGGGTGTCAAGCCATAGTTTTGTTAATTGTAAATCGAGCTTGTCGCTCGTTGTACTATTGCTTGAGTTGTTGGAATTGTTCTTACATTATTGAGCGGCTGAATGGATAGGATTAGTATTGATATTGTTAATGTTGTTATTTTGAATTTGGTAAAGTAAGGAAATGTAGGAGAAGTTCTTCCCAATTTTTTTATAAGAGAGATACTAGCTTAGAAACATGTTTTGCATTCGTCCATGACATTAACCATAGGTTCTGTTGTCTTGTTGTAGATTGAAGTGCTACGTACGGAAAGTTATACGCTGAGTCATTAAGTAAACGACAAAAGGTATGTGGAACTATCCATTTCCTTCTTTTACACGACTCTGATTGTATGTAACATAAACGAAGAGCTTCTAAAGATACTCCACTCTTAGAAGCTAGCAATACTTACATTATTTCTCTTCTTATGGAACTATTGATGGTGATGTTGATTCTCTTATTCTTATATTATCAAATATTGTTGCAATATCCTAAATCTTATAAGATTCATGATGACGAGTTAGCTCTAATAACGTATTCGGAGGTTACCAATCTTACATAACTCTGAAAGACTTAGAACGTTCTTCCACGAGTTCAACATGCATTATATATATATATTTTACTCTACCGAGTCACACTATAGTCGGCCGGGTACGACACCTATTGTGCAACCACTGATCTGTTGGGTTTCACCGCGCCCCACATGGCCGGGAACGATTCTACCGAGCCTTATGATGGCCGGGTGTATATATATATATTTTCCTTTGCCGAGTTGCGCTATGCTTGACTGGGTACGACACCTATTGTGCAACCACTGATCTGTTGGGTTTTACCGAGCCCCACGTGGCCGGGTACGATTCTACCAAGCATTATGATGGCCGAGTACGTTTTTACCTAGCCTGTTACGGTCGGGTACAATATGATGATGATGCCCACAGAGGCATATGTTTTGTTCTAAAAGTATATATATGTATCATGCATTGAATATCAATTGCCCTCAGAGGCATTCCGATGTTACATGTTGTATCTGTTTTATCCCTCTTTACATTGATATTCTTGTTTATGCTTCCCTGGCTTACATACTCAGTACTTTATTCGTACTGACATCTTTATTTTGTAGACATTGTATGTCGTGCTGCAAGTCCAGATAGACAGGTTGGCGATCCTCCTTAGTAGGTTATCAGCTCAGCGGAAGATGTTGATTCACTCCACTTGCTTCAGAGTTGCCTTTGAGTCGGTAGGCTTATATATATGTTCACGTGAATGACAGGGCATGTCCCTACCTTATGATGTTTTATACTCCTTAGAGGCTTATAGACATATGTGATTTGTATTAATGGTCATGATAGCCTTGTAGACTTGTATGTCTCACGTACATAAGCTTGTATATCATTTTGGGTCATTTTTTGTCGATTTTTCTTTCATGCTTTAACCAGATTATCTCATGACGGTCTTTTCGGCCCATTTACGCATGATAGTATAGTTATGAATGTATGGTGCTTGGTGAGGTAGGCCCGAGTGCCCGGTGTGCCCTTTTGATTTGGGATGTGACATTTATGCAGGTTTTAGAGTTCGGGAATCTCTTCCTCGTGTTCTGGCCACCAGACTTGCTGTCACCAAGAATGCATTTTCAAGTTAGATACTTTGAAGAGGAAAAGCAAAGAAACCCCTGACACGAGAAAAGAAGAAAAAATGGTCAGTCCTATCAAAAAGAGGACTAGGTCTGGTAGAAACCAAATTGTGTCAGGAGGTGAGCAGAGCAGTCCCCAAGTTAATCCATCCGAAGCTCAATTTCACCTTGTAGATGAACACGATGAAGCCCCTTTGGTCGTGGTAGAAGACGACGTTGCTGATCTAACTATGGAGTCGGTTGAAGCCCTGTTTGATCAAGATTTTGAAGGTTTCGCTAAAGAGAACCAGGATTCTGAGGCTTGTCTTCCCTTACTACCACTTTCTAAACCACTTCCCAATGTGTCTACTCGAGATGAAGGAGGGACATCTAAAGAAGTGAAGATGTGTCAAATTGTGGTGGAAATCTCCGAAGATATCAATCTTTTAAGGCAGCAAGCTTCTCCTTTGTTGAAGGGTTTGATTGGCCCTCATGAAAAGAAGAAGTTAAATTCTCGTTCTACAACTTCTCGTTCTACCGAGTGTTCTTCAGATTTTGTCTACATCATTCTTCAACCCTTTTATAACATATGTGGCACGTGTTGAGATTTACGTTCACCTGGTGAATCAATATTTTACCACTATACATTAAGTGATATTTGGAAGACTATATAAAAAAAAAAATTAAAAAAACAATGGTGTATGAAAAAAGTGAAGTGTGAAAGAAAAAGCGTATGACTTTCCTTATGACAAAAAAAGAGAGTAATGTTGTATGAAAAAAGTGAAGTGTGAAAGAAAAAGCATATGATTTTCCTTCCGACAAACTTTTACCGGTTAAAGAATCTTTTTTCTAGAATTTGAACTCAGTAACTTATTCAAGTTTAAATGGGACATGTCATAATAAATTTAGTTTAGTTGACTTAAATCAAGAAACATATTTGTATACGGTCAGATCCGAGTTTGCCCTTCGTGTAATTAGTCGAGATTGGAACGTGATGAACCGAGGGTCGTCATTGTAACATCGAGATAAGAAATGAAGCCAGGTTATCGAGCTCAAAATTCGGGGACCGATCAATATCGAGCTCGAGTCAATATCGAGCTATGATATGAAGTAGTGTTATCGAGCTCAAGAGCCATAGACCGATCAATACCGAGCTCGAGTCAATGTCGAGCTCGAGTCAATATCGAGCTCCAGATCCGGAGATTGATTAATACCAAGACCGATCAAGATCGAGCTAAGAGACAAAGAGTTGTTATAGCCGCACTAAGGGAGAGAATCTCGGAGGGAATTAAGGAAAAGCTAATTAACTAATCTATCATGGGATTCCTACTATGTATTTTTTATTATATCCAAAGTAGGATTTTTTTCACTATATTAAGAATGGGTATCATTTCTGTAAAGGGGGTCCAAAGAAGGATACATTGATACACTCTCATATTCAGAGATTATTGAGATTTACACACATATATAAAAGATTATCCTTTTGGGGGCTTTGCACATCGATTCATCTTGCATGTTCATAAATAATTCTCTACTCAATTTGGTTTGTATTTCATTCCTACTTTACTGTCAGTTTTCGATATATTTCCGATTTGTACCAAGGTATACCACGTATCTTTAGAACTACGTATAAATTCAACTCTATCCGTTTCTCGGGTAAATAGTTTGGCGCCCACCGTGGGGCTAAGGATAATAGTTATTATTTGGTAAAATCTTTGCAAAACACACCATTTTACACTTGCTCTTTGAAGTGTCTTTGATTTCAGGATAAAAACAACGAGCTCTCAATCAATGGCCCTGCCTATTGACAACGAAGCTGGCCTTCAAGATGAGAACAACAACCTGACGACTGGGGATGAAAGGTCACTCGTCGATTCCGTTGGAACTCGGGCTGCAGATCCAATAAACACCAATTCACATGTGGCCATCGAGGCAAACCAACGTTCCGACCCCGAAAACAGCATCCATGGTGGAACTCGACCTGCAGTTCGAAATACCCAAAATATTGGAGAATACGGGATCAACCTGCGTATGATCTTCGAAATATTACAAGCTCAACAGGTAGCAATAGCTCATTTGCAGAGCCAAACCCAGGCACCGAGCAGGGCCGAGCCCGGTCTATCCCGAGAAATCACCCATGCAACGGGGCCAACCATAGTAAGATCAAATGAACAACAAATCGGGGACTAATCCCAAAATTATCAAGATGTTAGAGGAATTGACATAACGAATTGAGTTATGAGAAAAGAGGATTAAAGTAAACGACAAAAAAGTAGAGACGTATAAATCCAGGGTTGATCAAATCCCGGGGGAACCACCGATATTGAAGGGCTTGGATTTCAAAAAATTCATACAAAATCCTTTCCCCGCGCGGCTCCTACGATCCCCAAGAAGTTCCGCATGCCCAAAATTCCTAAATATAATGGAACGACTGACCCCAACGAACACGTCACCTCTTACACATGTGCTACTAAAGGGAACGATCTAGAAGATGACAAGATCGAATCTGTATTATGAAAAACATTTGGTGAAACCCTGTCAAAGGGAGCAATGATATGGTATCATAATTTACCGCCTAACTCTATTGATGCTTTTGCTATGCTTGCAGATTCTTTTGTAAAAGCACATGCTGGAGCCATAAAGGTCGAGACCAGGAAGTCGGACCTTTTCAAGGTAAGACAAAAAGATAATGAGATGCTAAGAGAATTCATATCTTGTTTCCAAATGGAACGAATGGATCTACCACCAGTCGCAGACGATTGGGCTGTTCAAGCTTTCACTCAAGGTCTAAACGAACGAAGCTCGATGGCTTCACGACGGTTGAAGCAGAACCTGATCGAGTACCCAACTGTTACCTGGGCCGATGTGCACAATCGGTATCAATCAAAAATTAGAGTCGAAGACGACCAGTTGGGTTCTGGGTCTATTATTAAAAGGGACATCAACCGAGAACCAAGGCCGATCAGGGACCAATATCGGCCGTATAGTAGAGATTATAGAGGTAACAAACCAAGACGCAATCCCGTACAAGGCGATAAAAGAAGTGATCGAGGCCAAGGATCTCGGGGGCTGATGAACATGAATGGGTTCGACAGGCATACCGGACCTAAGGAAGCACCACGATTATTAGAATATAACTTCAACATTGATGCATCCGCATCGTGTCGGCTATCGGACGCATCAAAGATACTAAATGGCCTCGACTTCTACAGTCCGATCCAGCCTAGAGAAATCCCAATCAAATGTGCGAATATCTTGGCATTCACGGCCACAGAACGGAAGATTGCAGGCAACTGAGAGAGGAGGTAGCCCGGTTAATCAATAAAGGGCACCTTCAAGAATTATTAAGTGACCGGGCCAAAAACCATTTCCAAAACAGGGATTTCAGTAAACAAAACGAACAAGAAGAGCCACAACACATCATCCACATGATCATCGGTGGTATCGATATCCCCCAAGGGCCGGTGCTTAAACGCACTAAGATGTCGATTGTAAGAGAGAAGCGATCTCGGACTCAGGATTACGCACCCATAGGAACCTTGTCCTTTAATGATGAAGACACAGAAAGAGTCTTGCAACCCCACAATGATGCACTGGTAATATCTGTACTTATGAATAAAACTCAAGTTAAGCGTGTGTTAATTGATCCAGGTAGCTCGGCCAACATTATTAGATCGAAGGTCGTAGAGCAGCTAGGTCTACAGGACCAGGTCGTGCCCGCAACCCTGGTATTAAATGGATTCAATATGGTATGTGAAACTACTAAGGGCGAGATAATTCTGCCAATAAACGTGGCTAGAACAATCCAAGAAATGAATTTTCATGTAATCGAAGGCGACATGAGGTATAACGCCCTTTTTGAAAGACCGTTGATCCGCAATATAAGAGTTGTACCCTCGACCCTCCACCAGGTTTTGAAATTCCAAACATCGGAGGGAGTCAAAACGGTCTACGGAGAGCAACCGGCCACAAAAGAAATGTTTGTCGTCGATGAAGTAATTCCGATATCTTCACTATCATCTACAAAAGAATCAGACTCGAAGGGGGAATGGGATACCAAATAGCAATTACAAGCGTCAGCCTCGACCCAACTAGAGAATCAGAAGACTGACGAAGATGATGAACATGGGGTCCCTCGATCCTTCATGGTCCCCGATGATTCCGACGCTACCCAATCAACGATCGAAGAACTGGAGCAAATCATGCTAATCGAACATCTGCCCGAACGAAAGGTATACCTGGGCATGGGGTTAGATCCCGAGCTCAGGAAAAAAACTTATTCAATTTCTTATAGCTAACATCAACTGTTTCGCTTGGTCCCATATTGGCATGACAGGGATCCCACCGAGAACCACCACTCATAGACTAATCTTGGACCCAAAATTCCATCTTGTAAAACAAAAAAGAAGGCCCCAGTCCGAGGTCAAACATGCCTTCATCAAAGACGAGGTAACCAAACTTCTTAAAATAGGATCCATTCGGGAAGTAAAATACCCCGAATGGCTAGCAAATGTGGGGGTAGTCCCTAAAAAGTGGAACAAACTTAGAAGAATGTGTATATATTATAAATACCTGAATAAAGCATGCCCTAAGGATTCTTTTCCTTTTTCTAATATCGATCGTATGATCGATGCCACGGCCGGTCACGAGACTCTCAGTTTTCTCGATGCCTATTACGGGTACAACCAAATATAGATAAACCCGGAAGATCAGAAAAAGACCTCATTTATCACTAAGTATGGTACCTACTGTTATAATGTGATGCCATTCGGTCTAAAAAATGCTAGTGCAACTTATCAACGCCTAGTAAACCGAATGTTCGAAAAGAAAATAGGAAAATTAATGAAAGTTTATATTGATGACATGTTAGTTAAATCCCTGCGAGCAGGGGACCATTTAAAGCATTTGCATGAATTTTGCGACATACTGAGGGAGTACAATATGAAGCTCAACCCTAAAAAATGTGCATTCGGGTTCGGCTCGAGCAAGTTTCTTGGTTTCATGGTGTCCAATCGAGGGATCGAGATTAACCCTGATAAAATCAAAGCTATCGAGGACATCATAGTGGTAGATAATGTAAAGGCCGTACAGGGGCTAATGGGACGGATAGCTGCCCTGGGACGATTCATTTCGAGATCCTGAGATAGGAGCCACCGATTTTTCTCTCTGCTTAAGAAGAAAAGCAATTTTGCATGGACTTCGGAATGTCAGCAGGCTTTGGAAGAACTAAAACGGTATTTATCGAACCCCTTGTTTCTTAATATCCCGAAGGTAGACGAACAACTTTATCTGTATTTAGCTATCTCGGAGATAGCGGTAAGTGGAGTCATGATTCGAGAAGAACGAGGTACGCAATTCCCTATTTATTATGTCAGTCGAACTTTAGGCGAGGCTGAAACTAGATATCCACACTTAGAAAAATTAGCGCTTGCTTTAATAAGCGCCTCTAGGAAACTAAAACTATATTTCCAGTGCCATCTAATACATATTGTAACAACTTATCCTCTTCAAAGTATTTTGCACAAACCCGAGCTTTCAGGTCGATTGGCCAAATGGACCATAGAAATCGGCGGGTACGACATCGAGTATCGACCCCGAACCACTATCAAATCTCAAATCTTAGCAAACTTTGTGGCTGACTTTACGCCAGCCTTCGTACCCGAGATTGAAAAAGAACTACTGATAAAATCGGGTACCTCTTTGGGAGTCTGGATCCTCTTTACAGATGGTGCCTCGAACGCGAAGGGGTCTGGACTGGGCATCGTACAAAAATCACCCAAAGGTAATGTAGTTAGACAGTCTATCAGAACTATAAAATTTACTAACAATGAGGCCGAGTATGAGGCCGTGATTGCAGGTCTCGAACTAGCTAGAAGCTTGGGAGCTGAGGTCGTAGAGGCCAAGTGTGATTCCCTCCTAATGGTAAACCAAGCTAATGAGACTTCTGAAGTCCGAGAAGATCGAATGCAGAGGTACTTGGATAAACTATAGGTAACTCTACATCGATTCAAGGAATGGACTTAGCAACATGTACCCTGAGAACAGAATAGCGAGGCCGACGCTCTTGCAAACTTAGGTTTGTCGGTCGAAGATGACGAACTCAAATCGGAGACTGTCGTACAACTCATAAGATCGGTGATCGAAGAAGGACACGCTGAAATAAACTCCACAAGTTTAACCTGGGATTGGAGAAATAAATATATAAATTACTTCAAGAACGGGAAGCTTCCATCAGATCCAAAAAAATCAAGGGCTCTGCGCACAAAAGTAGCACAGTTCACCTTGTCCAAAGACGGAATGCTATTTACGAGGACGTTTGATGGACCACTAGCAATATGTTAGGGACTGGGAGATACCGACTACATCCTACGTGAGATTCATGAGGTCACTTATGGAAATCATTCTGGTGCCGATTCGTTGGTCCACAAAATAATCAGAGCAGGATATTATTGGATAGATATGGACAAGGATGCGAGGGAGTTCATTCGAAAATGCGACAAGTGAAAAAGGCATGCGCCCATGATTCATCAACCCTGGGAACTTCTCCACTCGGTACTGTCTCCATGGCCTTTCATGAAATGTGGATGGATATCGTTGGCCCCCTCCCATCGGCCCCAGGTAATCTCAGTTTATTTTGTTTGTGACTGAGTATTTCTCTAAATGGTTTGAAGCACAGGCTTTTGAGAAAGTCAGAGAAAAGGAAGTGATAGACTTCGTTTGGGACCACATCATATGTCGATTCGGAATGCCATCCTAGATTGTATGTGATAATGGAAAATAATTTATCGGTAGCAAAGTAACTAAATTTCTGGAGGACCACAAAATCAAAAGGATCCTATCAACACCTTATCATCCCAGCGGGATCGGATAGGCCGAATCGACCAACAAAACTATTATCCAAAATCTTAAGAAAAGATTAACCGACGCTAAAGGAAAATGGAGAGAAATACTACCAGAAGTCTTGTGGGCATACCGCACAACATCAAAATCTAGTACCGGAGCAACACCATTCTCGTTGGTTTATGGCGTCGAAGCTCTTATCCCGGTTGAGGTAGGAGAACCTAGCATCAGGTTTCGATATGCGACAAATGAGTCGAATAACGAGACCATGAACACGAGCCTAGAATTATTAGACGAAAAAAGAGAAGCCGCTCTCGTCCGATTGGACGCCCAAAAATAGTGGATCGAAAGGTACTATAATCGAAGAACCAATCTTCAACATTTTAAAATAGGGGACTTGGTGCTAAGGAAAGTCACCCTCAACACTCGAAATCTGAATGAAGGAAAACTGGGTTCGAACTTGGAAGGACTGTACCAGGTTCTCGCAAATCGTCGGAAAAGAATCCTACAAGCTCGGTGTGATAAATGGTAAACAACTACCAAGCAATTGGAACGTGTCGCACCTAAAATGATATTATTGCTAAGGTACAACCCTCCTATGTTCATTTATATTTCTAAACTAACTCTTGCAGGTGTTCTAACAGAAACAAGGATGGATTATTCAACTCGAAGCCTTTAGGCCTGAAAGCACGCATTGCACTCTTTTTTCCTTAGACAGGTTTTGTCCCAAATGGGATTTTCGGCAAGGTTTTTAATGAGGCAACCATTGATCATGCTAACGTAGAACAATTCAACAGTATCTGAGGCCTCTTTACAATCAACCTCGAATACTGGGGGGCATTTCCCTCGAATAAGTCAAGTTCGATGCAAGAAAGTTACTTCATGTCAAACTGGGTCTCGATAGGAAACATTATAAGGGACAAATGGTCAAATGAACCATGTCCACGTAGTTGCCTCGAGCCCTGGCACAAATATGAACACATGTATAATGGATTATAAAGAGAAATTTCTTCTTTACCGATATCTCATATCTCAGAAAGATCTTTCTACTTCATGTTCAAACAGGCTTAAGGTCCGACCATGACCGAAGTTTGAAACATTATTCCATAAATCGGGGACTGCCAACCGAAACATCAACAAGATCAAGCTCCATATAGCCTACATTAATTTGAGTTTGAGCAAATGCTCACTCGACTATTAAGCCTAAGGGCCACTATTAATTCGAGTTCGAGCAAACACTCACACGATTATAAAGCCTAAGGGCTACTCTTAATTCAAGTTTGAGCAAACACTCACTCGACCATAAAGCCTAAGGGCTACATTACTTCGAGTTCGAGCAAACGCTCACTCGACTATAAAGCCTAAGGGCTACTCTTAATTCGAGTTCGAGCAAACACTCACTCGACCATAAAGCCTAAGGGCTACATTACATCGAGTTCGAGCAAACGCTCACTCGACTATAAAGCCTAAGGGCTACTCTTAATTCGAGTTCGAGCAAACACTCACTCGACCATAAAGCCTAAGGGCTACATTACATCGAGTTCGAGCAAACGCTCACTCGACTATAAAGCCTAAGGGCTACTCTTAATTCGAGTTCGAGCAAACACTCACTCGACCATAAAGCCTAAGGGCTACATTACATCGAGTTCGAGCAAACGCTCACTCGACTATAAAGCCTAAGGGCTACTCTTAATTCGAGTTCGAGCAAACACTCACTCGACCATAAAGCCTAAGGGCTACATTACATCGAGTTCGAGCAAACGCTCACTCGACTATAAAGCCTAAGGGCTACTCTTAATTCGAGTTCGAGCAAACACTCACTCGACCATAAAGCCTAAGGGCTACATTACATCGAGTTCGAGCAAACGCTCACTCGACTATAAAGCCTAAGGGCTACTCTTAATTCGAGTTCGAGCAAACACTCACTCGACCATAAAGCCTAAGGGCTACATTACATCGAGTTCGAGCAAACGCTCACTCGACTATAAAGCCTAAGGGCTACTCTTAATTCGAGTTCGAGCAAACACTCACTCGACCATAAAGCCTAAGGGCTACATTACATCGAGTTCGAGCAAACGCTCACTCGACTATAAAGCCTAAGGGCTACTCTTAATTCGAGTTCGAGCAAACACTCACTCGACCATAAAGCCTAAGGGCTACATTACATCGAGTTCGAGCAAACGCTCACTCGACTATAAAGCCTAAGGGCTACTCTTAATTCGAGTTCGAGCAAACACTCACTCGACCATAAAGCCTAAGGGCTACATTACATCGAGTTCGAGCAAACGCTCACTCGACTATAAAGCCTAAGGGCTACTCTTAATTCGAGTTCGAGCAAACACTCACTCGACCATAAAGCCTAAGGGCTACATTACATCGAGTTCGAGCAAACGCTCACTCGACTATAAAGCCTAAGGGCTACTCTTAATTCGAGTTCGAGCAAACACTCACTCGACCATAAAGCCTAAGGGCTACATTACATCGAGTTCGAGCAAACGCTCACTCGACTATAAAGCCTAAGGGCTACTCTTAATTCGAGTTCGAGCAAACACTCACTCGACCATAAAGCCTAAGGGCTACATTACATCGAGTTCGAGCAAACGCTCACTCGACTATAAAGCCTAAGGGCTACTCTTAATTCGAGTTCGAGCAAACACTCACTCGACCATAAAGCCTAAGGGCTACATTACATCGAGTTCGAGCAAACGCTCACTCGACTATAAAGCCTAAGGGCTACTCTTAATTCGAGTTCGAGCAAACACTCACTCGACCATAAAGCCTAAGGGCTACATTACATCGAGTTCGAGCAAACGCTCACTCGACTATAAAGCCTAAGGGCTACTCTTAATTCGAGTTCGAGCAAACACTCACTCGACCATAAAGCCTAAGGGCTACATTACATCGAGTTCGAGCAAACGCTCACTCGACTATAAAGCCTAAGGGCTACTCTTAATTCGAGTTCGAGCAAACACTCACTCGGCCATAAAGCCTAAGGGCTACATTACTTCGAGTTCGAGCAAACGCTCACTCGACTATTAAACCTAAGGGCTACTCTTAATTCAAGTTCGAGCAAACACTCACTCGACGATAAATCCTAAGGGCTACATTACTTCAAGTTCGAGAAAATGCTTACTCGACTATTAAGCCTAAGGGATACTCTTAATTCGAGTTCGAGAAAATGCTCACTCGACTATTAAGCCTAAGGGCTACTCTTAATTTGAGTTCGAGCAAACACTCACTCGACCATAAAGCCTAAGGGCTACATTACTTCGAGATCGATCAAACGCTCACTCAACTATTAAGCCTAAGGGCCACTCTTAATTCAAGTTCGAGCAAACGCTCACTCGACTATTAAACTTAAGGGCCACTCTTAATTCGAGTTCGAGCAAACACTCACTCGACTATAAAGACTAAGATCTATTTTCATTTCAAGTTCGAGCAAACACTCACTCGACCATAAATCCTAAGGGCTGTTTTCATTTCGAGTGAGAGATCGAGCAAATTCTCACTCGACTATTAAGCCTAAGGGCTACTCTTAATTCGAGTTCGAGCAAACACTCACTCGACCATAAAGTCTAAGGGCTACTCTTAATTCGAGTTCGAGCAAACACTCGCTCGACCTAAAACCTAAGGGTCACCCTACTCCGAGTTCGAGCAAGTAGTCACTCGATTATAAAAACTACACTAGTCCGACTTCGATCAAATTGCCTAAATCCTCGAACTTATGAACAAAATTTCCTCAAGGCAGAAAATGAAATAAAGAGAAGTCGGAAAAGAAAAAGATCTTTATATATATATATGAGAATATTTACAAGGTCCGATCAGGACCCTACACAAAACATCAAAAAATGAAAAATCCTAAGGTTCCTGATTTTCTCCAGGGGAAGCTTCTTTTCCATCGAGGTCCTCCCCGCTTTCGGACCCGCTCTTGCTCTCGGCATCATCATCGGAAGAGGAGGAGGCCAGTGCTCCAGTATCGGCTTCATGCTCTCTAGCCTTTTTTTATCTCATTGGTAAGATCGAAACCTCGAGCGTGGATCTCCTCAAGGGTTTCCCTCCGAGATTGGCATTTGGCGAGTTCAGCAATCCAATATGCTCAAGTTTGAGTGGTCTCGGCTACCACTCTCGCTTAGGGTTGGCAAGTGGGTCGGTCCCGGGCCTAAACGGGCCAAGTGGGCAGGTCCAAACGGTCCCGGGCCCTGTCCTAAACGGGCTTTTTCTAAGGACCGGCCCAGGACCGGGACCGTTTGGTCCCGGGCTAAACGGTCCCGGGCCGAGGGCTAAATGGGCTAAGTGGGCTAAGTGGACCTAATAAATATGTTTTTTTTAAAAAAAATAAATAAATAGATATTAGAGACAAAAGGATGTTAAAAACAATATCTAAGACAATGCTTTGTAAA